>OY757909.1:69960825-69988325 GCA_963585895.1 Sepioteuthis lessoniana
CTCCAGCATTGCTGGAACCTCATCATCAGATTGTTTAGTGACATATCCAGGTGGGGTCTTACCCCTCTGCTGAGAAGCAGTCGGTGTATTCTACAGTCCCAGCCGACTGGACAATTTACATGTCGTTAGAAATCAATCAATCAATTTATCAATTGATCATTGATATTATATATTTACTGTGTGTAAAAGTTTTCAGCTTTCTCTTCCCAAAGAATTCATAACTGAGTATTTAAAAAACGTGCTGGGAACTGCTACACACCTATGATGATTTATAAATTAGTAAATCTGATTAAGTTTTTTATTTTTAAAATCATTTTAATATTTATGAAATAATTCTACTGTTATTGTTCATTTGTAATCTACACTGTTTCGGTTTCTTTGTTCAATGGCATATCAACCTTTGTGGGATATTTAATGCTAAAGACTTGTAGAAGAATATTAGAGATACTATTTAACCTATAGCATTTGAGGATAATAGGATTCATAAATTTTCCAAAAGTTAATGTAATAGCGTGAATGGAGTTCGAACTCACTACGATGGTGCAGTCCAGTACTTTACCCACAACCCTAAAGGGACTTCCCATGTAAATCATACGAACTCGAAAACGTTTTTGTCATAATTTTTCAATGTTTCTGTATGATGCAATTTTTAAAAGTTAAAATTCTGTTTGAAAATATTTTGACAAAATCTCACTTCTAATTTATAATCTTCGTAAATATTTTATTTAACATGTAAAATACATGCTTGGGAATGTAGCTTAAATATAAAAGTGTGAAATGGAAAAGGTGAGTGGTCATCATTGGTCTATACTAGCCATGTTAATTTATGTGGGGAAATTAACTAGGCACTTACGCTGACCCATTCAGAAATATTTACATTTATCTACTCTGTTAAAAGATAACAGTAAAAACAATTTATCATTGTGCCCAAACACCTTATGCGACGTAAAATTATCCGTGGGAAATCATGTCAACATTCCGTAGATTAAGATGCTTTCATGAATGAACATCTAAAAAATCGATTGTTTGTTAATTTTTTTTTCTAAAAAGATCAAAACTCAAAGAAATGTACTTTGAAAATTAATTGCAGTCATTGAGTGAATGTTTTGATCGATAGATAGATGCTGTTAGAGAAAGATGAATATTGCTAGACTGATATATATGTATATATATATATATATATATATAGAGAGAGAGAGATGAACAGACTGAAATAGATAAATACATATTGTCGGACTGAAATAGAAATTGTTAGTCTGTGATTGATAGTTAAATTGATTGATTGATTGATAGTTCATTGCTGTCATACTAGAATATATATGTATATATATATATATATATATATATATATATATATATATATATATATATATAGAGAGAGAGAGAGAGAGAGAGAGAGAGATAGAAATATAGAGATAGATAAATAGATAGAATGAGTAATGTATATTTCTTTCTTTTTATTTATCTATCTCTCTTTAAACCATTTTATCTATGTCTATGTCTCTAAGGGGAATCTACGTGGCGTAATATCAAATATGCTAGGCTGAGTTTTCAAAGTAAGCGAGTTCGAACTCCAGTCAAGCAATTACGTTCACTTTTCAACTAATACCCTTAGGAAAGGTAAGAACCCTCTTATTCCCTTTGCTATTAATTAAGTAGTATTATTGCTGTTTTTCTACAAACATGGCTATAGCAGTAAACAACCCACGAAGGTTGATATATATATATATATATATATATATATATATATATATATATATATATATCTTCATGGATTTTATAATGCCAAATCTCTCTCTCTCTCTCTCTTTCTCTCTCTCTCTCTCTTTATATATATATATATATATATATCACCATGTGTATCCTTAGACCAATGCGATAACTTTAAGATAAATGAAAGAACGTGTTAGATTGCTTTAGATAGGGACAGATACATCAATGTGCGCAGAGGAAACAGTGATGCTAACAGTTTTTACACACATACACACACACACACACACATATATATATATATGTTTACACATAATATATATATTTGTTTTCATACACACATGTATATATATGTGTATTTATGTAAGTATGCGTACTTGTGCATGCGTGTATGTGAAAATATAGACATAAAGACGGGTTGATATATATATATATATATATATATATATATATATATATATATGAGATGAAGATCAGTGTATATGAGTATATATAAGTATATATGAGATGAAGATAACTACAGAATGTAAAATATTCGTGAAAATAACTTTGATGGCCAACAAGGATATTTTTATGGTATTGATTTCATGGAAAATTGTTTTCCTCTCTTTTATTGGCTAGTTTAAATTTTTGGCAATTGAAGACATGATAGTGAGGGGCAGCCAGAAACGGATCTAAAAGCAACCCACGGGGTTGGGCAACCGGTAGGATATGTGGTCAGGGTTGAGGGTTGAATCGTGAAGTATAATTGGAATGACATTAGCACTTTTTTTTAGCAACAACAAGTCCTTGTAGAAGGCTGAACATAAATAATCCAATTCATGGACAGGAAGTGTTCAGCAAACAAACATTCAAGAAAAAAAGTAATGTAAATGTCAAATCGCATCTTGTATGGATGGCTCCTTTGTACTTTGTTTTGTGTAAATTTAGACTTTGGTAGTCATCCAAATATTGGCCTTTTTTAGTAGCTAGTTAGGTTAGCCGCAAAATTGTGGTCATTCAAGCGTTTCATTAATATTTATATAATAATTTTATTTAGTGTCGTGTTATGCTCTTTTACACAGATAAACAACCTCGAAATGAAATATAAACAGTCGAATGCCAAATTATGATTTTCATATTTCAATGGGAATTCCACCAATTTGTAACCGTGTCAGTATTACTGTATGGCTGCACTGTTTAGAATTTAATAAAATGCTTGAAGAAAAACTTTGATGGAAGCCACAAAACGATGCTTGGTACTGGTTTGAATAAATCTTGGAAGCAGCACTCCACAAAACCACAACTGTAAGGCCACTTACCTCCTATCAAACAAACCATCCACGTAAGACTAGAAAGAGATGCAAGAGAAGGAAGGACGAACACACAAGCGACGTTCTCCTATTGACTTCTACACATGGATATACTCGATCAACAAAAACTTACGTACATGAAGAGGAGCTTCAAAAGCGATGCTCTCTAGGGACAGACGGCGAGTGAGAGTTAAGAGAATCCATGCTGTCGGTATACCTTGATAATGATTATTCTTTCTAACTGTGGAATATTAAAAAGAAGCAAAATTGAGTGCATTGAAACAAATGAAATTATCCCATGACCTAGTAGATGGTCACTGACTCATGACTTTTTTTGAGGCAATTGGAATTATTTGGCATCGCCCATCTCATCTCTAAGTTAAATGTGATAAATTCTTGAGTGTCTCAATGAGATTCCTTTCACAGCAATTCCCTGAATAATTACAAGAACCTGACTCTTCCTTCATCCGCTTAATTCAAAAGGATCTGATAGTATCTTACAATCTTATAACTTATTCTCGAAAAATTTGTATGAGATCATTCTGAAATGACAGCTATGTCAAATATCAATTTCTAAGTTATTATAATTGAATAACAGAGACCAGATATTTTCTTTCTAATAAGAGTATAAAAATAAAATTCATGGGCTCGACAGTGGTGGAAAACGATGAAATTTTGGGGGTGAAAGAGTACGTCCACTCAGGTCGGATGGTGAATATATGCCAAGACAGGGATGCGGAAATCTCGTGGAGAAAGAGATCAGGGAAGAAGGTGTGAGAAAAGATGTTTACTCTTCAACCAGCCAGCCCAGTGGAACAGGTGTTGAACTCTGTGAAATCATCTTTATATAGGCTGCTGGTTTTTTAAAAAATAATTCATAAAGTCGGCTACATTGTTACAATCATGCAGAATTACGATGAAATTTTCTGAGATATTACAAGGCAGAGGTGCCCGTGGTGTAATGGTTATCGTCATAGGAAATGGACACGGTGACACGAGTTCAAATCCTGGACGAGGTTGATTGCATTTCATATTGCACTAATAACCTTTGTAAGTGCATGAATCAAATTATTCTCCTTCCAGTTATGGGTAAATAGTAGGACCGAGTGGGTTCTTTAGCCTTGGTTAGCCAACAAGTTTAGAAGACGGAAAACTGTGAATCCAAACCAGTTAAACTCCACTTAAAAAACTGATCTTGTGAGGAGGAGTTGGTAAATGTATACAAGGTGTTTTGCTGCCAAGAAAATATTATCTCTTGCAAAATAAAATAAAATGAAATAAAAATAAAAAATAAAAATGAATTTCAGCCAAATAAAAAAGCACATCATAAATTTTCTAAATACAGAATGTTGTCGATCTTGATTTGAAAAATGTTTGCGATACCGTATTGACGTTATCATTTCGGAATATCTGGTAATTCAGGAAGTTCTACTGTGAATACAAGATAATGGCACACAAAGAACGATGAATACGATTTTGAAAGTAGATAATCCTCACCAAAATTGGAATAAGTGATTTAGACTTACATTTATTTGTAAGGCAGATTTACGAAAGATATGAACCCATCTGTTCTCCCCTCAGTTATGGGTAAATAGTCGGCCAGAATGAGTTCTTAAACCTTGGTAAGGCAACTTGCTTAAGATAAGAAAAACCCTGAATTCAAACAAGGTTAAAAAAATGACTTTCTACAGTAAGAACACTTGAGTTAGACATGAATCCATCTCTCTATAGCTATCATCATCATGTCGCACCGCCAGCGTGAATCTCCCTGACTCTCTCCCACCACTTTTCTATATCATCCATCGCTCCCGGTAGGTTTTCAAGGCTACATCCTGTATCAGAACAGAGCTGTTGTATGTAGGTTCTAGCTGGTTGTCCTGCCTTTGTTCGTCTATGTGAAGGGGTCCACAGGAGTATGTCCCTACTTCTCTCTAGCAGTATAGCTATAGGTAAATAAAAAAATTGACCTTGTCTTACATCCAGTTCATTGCTGTGGGGTTCGGTAAATACGTGCATTCATATATGCATTTTTGGTTAAAATGATCAGACAAGTAATAATTTTAAAAAAGTGTTTTTTTGCTTACGTTAAGGGAACATAAATCTGGATGAATTTAGAAAAATTGGAGTTTTAGTTTCGAGACAAGACAAATTCTTATTGTTTCAAGGAATATAAAAAATGCTGTGGCTTTTTGGAGACGCTCGTGGCGTGACGATTATCGTCGTACGAAATAGACTCGGCTACCTGAGTTAGAAACATGAACGAGGCAGTTTGCATATCCCATAGTGCTAATACGCTTGAGAAAGATATCATCATCATCATCATCATGTTGTGCCGCTAGCATGGATATCCCTGACCCTCTCTCGCCACTTCTCCCTATCGTTCATCGCCTCTGGCAGGTCTTCAGAGCTACATCCCGTATCCTCACATAGCTGCTGTATGTTGGTTCTAGCTAGTCGTCCTGCTTTTGCTCGACCATATGTGGGGTCCATAGGAGTACATCACTTATGAGCTCGTCTCTGTTTCTCCAGCAGTATCCTGCGAGTCTGGTTCGTCTAACTTGGATAGTTTTCGTGATGGGAGGAAGGTGGCCGTATAGTTGGTGCTTTGTGGGGTGTTGCCGCCAGGACTTATTCAATATTACTCTCAAAATTCTTGTGTAATTGCCGTCTAGCTTCTTCTCCAGCCGTTTTGTTAGCGTCCAAGTGGTGCATCCATACAGTAGTATCGACACGACCGCTGCCTGGAAGAAACTGCGTTTCATTTTATCGGTCAGGTCTGATTTCCATATGATCGATAGCATATCGATAGCCGTCCATGCCTTCGTTAACCTCGTGTCAGTGTCTTTTTCGGTTGATGAGACAAGGCTTCCTAGGTAGGTGAATTTGTCTACCAGTTTCAGAGAGGTTCCGTCTAGTGTGGAAATGTCGCCTGTTTAATTAAAGCACATATATTCAGTTTTGTGTGCATTGACATGGAGGTCAAAGAATCCACCAGTTCTCTTTTCAGCTATTAGTAAATAGTTGGGCATACTGAACTCTATAACCTTGGTATGGCAACCGGTCTAGGAGAAGCAAAATTGAATTTAAACCAGATTTTGAGAGTGATGAGCTCTACCAGGCTCTTCCAGCCCGGGACACGCTACATGAGAACCATCTTTACCGTCAATGGCATATCATTCTTCATGGGTTATTTAATGCCAAAGTCACCCTTGTAGAACACCAGCACTGGTAATATTTTATCCATAGCTAGTTTACATATTTTTTAAAACGAACTTCAAACTAGCTGTACTCTTCTTAAAAATTGACCGAGTGTATGAATCCTGCTTGTGACGAAGAGGCTTGGTAAATGCACACTGCAAGCAAATTTTGAACATTTTTCTCGCGGTTTTTATCAAGCCAGATATTATTTTGTTCGGAGCGAGCAATTCCGAAGAAGTATTTCCATAGCTTTTCTCTTTACCGTGGCTATAGTGGTTATAAATTTTTATCTCTGCGGCTAAATTTACTCGTCTTGTTGATTTACAAACCCTATTTTTCTTGGGGCTCAATCAAATGTGCACGAATGATTTTTTAAAACAACTGGAGGAATCCCCGTGGCCTTCTGACTAACGTGTTGCAATGCAAAATCGTAGTGAGTAAGTGCAAACTCCTGACACATTATTACATTCACTTTTAGACTAGTACCCCTAAGAAAGGTATGAATACCTTATCCTCCCATCCATTGGTTAAACAGTATCACTATTGTTCTACAAGGATGGTTTTGATATCAAATAACCCTCGAAGGTTGATATGCCATTAAATAAAGAAACCGGAACCAAACTTTGATATTTCGTTTAGAAGCAATAATAGGTTCTACACGAACTCAGATAAAACAGATAGTACCAGCTCTGCCGGCTAGGGCTATAGAATACGCCAACTACATTTATGTGGAGAGGTAACATCCCTCCCAACGTGTGTCCTTCATATGGCACGAGATCATTTCATGTTTACGCTTTAGTTCAAGAGCTTTCGAGAATTTGCAGTACCCTTTCATTGCTTTTACTTCTAGGCTCACTCTAACTCAGAGTTGTAGTTAGGGTTCCATCTATGAGTCTTATAGAACTGTTTGTACTTAAAACGATTTAACTGCACACAAAAAATGACTAACATTAAATAGAATCATTAATATTTGATTGCGATACTTGAAACAATTTAACTATGTGCAAACAAATGATTAATATTAAATAGAATTATTAGCGTTAGATAGCAATACTTCAAACAATCAAACTTTTGCAAACAAATGATTGAATTATTAGTATTACATAACAATGTTAGAAACCATTTATCTGTGTGCAAATGGAACTGTTAGTGTTAGATAGCAATACTGAGAGCTATTTAACTGTGTACAAGCAATAACTGACAATACTTGAAACCATTTAACAGCATGCAAACACTTAATAGCAATGCTGAAACCATCTGTCAGCAAACAGTAAATACTAATCCTTGAAACTGTTTAACTATGCGCTAATAAATACTAATTCTTGAAATCATTTAAACGTGAGTTAACAAAGGAGCTCTGGCTCGTGTAAACATGTTACCTCCAATCTATTTGTTTTCAAATTATATATATATATATATATATATATATATATATGTATATAAGATTTAGCATTAAATAACCTATAAGAGTTGATATGTCGTAAATTACAACCAGCCAATCAACCCGGATAGTGCCATTGTTAAATAATAGGTTGGCATAATCTAATGCTTGGCGTGAGGTATAAGTTAGTTTAAAATGGTAATGAAAAATAACTGTTGAATATGAGGGATGCGTGGCAAACCCAAGATCAAATGAAAGTTTGTCTCTCATTGGATTTGAGTACTCACATGATTCTAGAAAGTTTAGAAATTAGATAAGAAATTCCATTTAGTGATAAGTGCTTGACTGGAGCAGTTGAATGTTCCACCTCTGCTTGTTAAATCCTTATTGGTCACAACGAGTGATGACGAGACATATGGAGCGAGACAAAATGGCGGGCAGCTAGAAGATACAGCCAGAATAATAACATGACGAAAGATGATGGTGAGAAGATGGGCGCTGACAAAAGAAGCAAGAACCAGCACAGTACGTATCGTATACGCTGAAGAAGTATACAATACCATCTGCATACTAAATAGCAAACCTCAGAAATTAGTAGATGGCTTTACATACCACGGTAGAAATATCTCGTCTACTGAAAAAATTGAAAATATACGCATAGAAAAAGAATGAAATGCTATTTCTGATAGAATAAAACGGGAATTCTTCAAAGCTGTAGCTCTGTCAGTGCTATTGTATGACTGCTCTACTTGAATTTTAACGAAACGCTTGGAGAAAAAGTCAAACGAGAACTACACAAGAATGCTATGTGCTGTTTTGAGCAAACTGTGGAAGCAGCACCCCACAAAACAGTAGTTTTACGGCCACTTATTTATCTCACAAACAATCCAAGTAAGATGAACAAGACATGCCGGGCATTGCTGAAGTGAGAAAGGAATCATAAAAGAAGTTCTCCTGTGGACTCCTACACTTGGATACACCAGTGCTGACGGACAAGCAAAGGCTTACATCAGCTCTGTACGTTGATAGATAGCGTCTAGAAGACTTACTAAGAGTGATGACCGATAGGGATGGATGGTGAGAGAAAATCAAGGGAATCTGTTTTACCGGCATGACTTGGTTATGAAATTTTATGAAAAAATATTTACTCAATAATAAAGTCATTGAATGTGTCAGAAGTTTATATTTTGTTTTTAATCTACAAGAACATGAAATTGAAATTAAATACTGTTATACTGGAACTATACACTCAGTGACTCTTTTTAGTATGACATCGGTAAAGATATAAATGGACGGTGTCTGACTACTTCAGGGGGAAAAGCGTTAATCGCTCTCTGATAGACTTGCCAACTCTTTGGCTTGTACCTGTGGAATACCTTTATTGAACCAACGATACAACAAATACTCAATAGATATTTACTATACTTAGCTTAGTCTGGTATAAAAAATGTAGAGGATATTTTGAGCGAATTTTTCAAGTAGATAGAAAAAAAACTGATTTTTCAAAATCTGGATTTTATTTGGGATCGAACACAAACCACCACAATTAGGAAAGAGCAAACTTCTCAACAAGAATTGCTGAGCTCTTGCTGGACGATAGTGAAAGAAAAGGATCAGGTTGTTCTTTAAAGAAAAGTGTCTAAAATAAATCATCTCTGCCGATTTGTTATTTAATTGATCAAAGAAACATTTTGGCAACTCAACGCACAAAAAAATAACCATCAGAAATTGATGAGAAAAATAGTTTGAAAATAAGAGCAAACGAAAATAACTTTAAGTGCTGCGGCAATAGCAGAAAATATCATTGTTATCAATATAATGATATTGACAACAGAGCAGCAAGATTATTGAGGGAGCATAACACTGACATACATTTTATACTATTAGTGAATGGTTCTGATAACAAAGATTATGCCAAATCGATAAAGGCATAGATTGCTGGAGAACAACAGTCATTAAGATGGGACAAGATGGAGGAAGGTGGCATCTTCTGACCGCGAATGATGCTGACAAGGCTACAGAGCGTCTCTGTAGCTAACTTGGTCATAAATCGACGTTTTCATCAGCAAAACTAACGAAGCATGAACGATTATTTATATCCTAGGTCAAGCTTTAGCGAGATTGGCCCTCACTATGTCCCAACTAGATGTTGTCTAATCAAAATGGAATCAAAGTGCAGAAAACAAGAACAGTGTTTTGGTAAGAGTTATAAATTAGGTTATATACAGAAAATATATGAGAAGAAGAAAAAAAGATAAGAAAATGCGGGAAATAAATAAATAAATAGAAAACAAACGAAAGATTGAAAAGCAGAGGGGAAAAGATGGGTTAAAAGAAAGAAAGAAAGAAAGAAAGAAAGAAAGAACGGGTGAATGAACGAAAGGTAGAAGAAAAGAGGAATAATAAAAAAGAACGAATGAAGGAAAGAAAGAAAGAAAGAAAGAATTGATGAAAAATAAAACGAACAAAAGTAGAGAAAAATATTGGTGAAAAGAAAGAAAGAAAAAAGAAAGAAAGAAAAAAGAAAGAAAGAAAGAAAAATGGGATGAAAAGAAAGAAAGAAAGAAAGAAAAGCGGAGCGAAAAAAATGGAATTAAAAGAAAGAAAGAAAGAAAGAAAGAAAGAGAGAAAGAAAGAAAGAGAATGAAATGAATGAAAAAACGAAATGTCTTAGAAAATAAGAAGAAAATATTGAAAGAAAAACTAGGAATATAGAACGAGAGAGAGAGGGGGCGGGGAAGGAAAAGAGAAAAAGAGAAAAGATTGTCAAGTGAAGGAAGGGTGACAGGAGGGAAACAAGTGAGAATCAGATGATGATGGAGGGTTGATTGAGGCAGGGGACAGGAAAAAGAAAAGGGATAATCATGAAGGAAAACAGTGGAACAAAAACGAAAAGAGAATGTGAAGGAAAAGAATGGTAAAATAATAAAACAGAAACAGTTAAAGGAAAGAAAGGAAGAGAAGAAAAGAGAAAAGGAGAGGAGTAAATAATGACAAGAGAGAGAGAGAGAGAGAGAGAGAGAGAGAGAGAGAGAGAGAGAGAGAGACGAAGAAGTGGTAACTTAAAAAACAATTTTTTTTATTTTCTATCCCGGAGTATCGACACCACTACCACTGTCATCATAAAGGCATACCTTTGACCCCTCTCTTTCTCTCTTGTCACGTATCCCTATCAGCTAACGCTATTGGTAAGTCCTCTAGACAGCATCCACTGTCTTCACAGAGCTGATGAATAGAAGTTTTTTTTTTGTCAGCCAGCATTGGTGTGTCCATGTGTAGGTGTCCATAGGAGAACGTCGCATATAAGTTAATCCTTACTTCTCCAACAGTGCGTAGCATGTCTTGTTAGTCTTACTTGAATAGTATGCAAGATGAGAAATAAGTGGCCGTACAAATGTTGTTTTGTGGAGTGCTGCTTTAACGATTTGCTCAAAGCAACACTTAGAATCCTCGTTAAGTATCCATCAGGCTTTTTGTGCGTTTCGTTAAAGTCTTAGTGGTGCACCCATACAATGGCACTGACACGGCCACAGCTTTATCAGAGAGATCAAATATATAGATGACTGTTAACCTATCAATACTACTTTACTTATGCGTATATTGACATCGCTTTCAGTTGATGAGATATTGTTACCGAGATATATGAACTGATCTACTAATTTAAGAGAGTGGTCATTTATTGAGGAGTTGGCACCATCTTGATTAAAACACATGAACTTTGTTTTACCTAAGTTCACGTAGAGGCCAATGCCTTTTGCTGTCTGCTCTAGGGTATGCAGCAGCAAATCGGCTTGAGCTAGTGTATTTTCAAGAAGCGCTAGATCATTTCCCTACCTATACTGGCAACGCTTTATCAATTTTTTATGGTAATTGGGGGCATATTAGATTTCTTTAAATAAGCAACAAAAAATAATAATAATAATAAATAAATAAATAAATAAAATAAATAAACAGATAAATAAAAGCATGCAGATACAACACTGCATCTAGTGCCCTGGTTTTATAAAGAAAAATGGGACCGATAATCGAAGTTCGAAATAAGCCGTTGTGGTCTTTGCATAAACGGCAATTACCATTTTCATTCTTGTGTCTAATACGACGGAAAATAGAACAAATAGTAAAGACTGAATATTGGATTTAAGAAGGGACATCATCCTTCCATATTGGAAGCAAATTGGTTTGTTAGCCACTATAGTTGTCATTATAGCGTGCAAATACATCGGCAAATACGTAATTTATCCACAGTAAAAAGATTTGTTTTTTACCGAAAAAATAAAAAATAAAAAGTGAAAAATTCTCCAACACCTCAGCAAGATACAAAGTCGGATCAATAAATCCGTAGCCCAGCCGGTCGGTGGGGTTTAGGATATGTTGACTATATCTCCTGCAGAAGAGTAAGACCACTCCTTTCTCCCCCTCCCCAAAGGGGTATCCTGAGTATGACACTAAACAGCATATGACGGAGACGCTCCAGTTTTGAAGATCTGGGGAGTGTGGAGTAACCCTTCATTGTTTTTACTCTCAGTTCCACTCAGTCCCAAAGCTAAGATCGCATCTATGGGTGAAATAAATCTGTTTGAGAATTCATGAGTATTTAATTGGAATAATTAATGGTATATAACAGTGCAAATTATTTGCATTAAGAATAAATACTTAAGTTATGTTTATGAAGGATTATTATTAGTAACTTGAAAAAATATAACTGAGTGGAAATGAATGAATTATTAAATAGAAATAATTACTTAAAACCATTCAAATATTAGTATTAGGTAGAAATGCTTGATATCATATGAAGTCATAATCTTCGTGTCGTATTTAATGCCAAAGCCATCCTTGTAGAGGAACAGAAGTGATACTCTTGAACCCATTATTGGGGGATAAGAGGGTTCATACCATTTCTAAGGGTATTAGTCCAAAAGTGAACGTTATCGCACGATTAGAGTTCGAACTCGCTTACTACGATGTCACAGAGCAGCACGTTAGTAACAACGCCACGGGGACTCCTCCTGTGTGCAAATTATTTGTATTTGATAGAAATACTTGATATTGTGTACCGCCTCCAAAAATGAAACAAACTCTTAAGAAGCAGCAACACTTGAAATATAAATATAAATGTACAATGAATTTGATTCTTTAATTCTTGGCTTAAATAACCCAAGACGGGTTGACATGCTGTTAAAATCAGTTAAACAATCAGTCATTAATGCCTTAACCAAACGTAGTCATTTTCCTAGTATTATGTTCGAACTGAGAAATGTTGGGTTAAGTGCACTGAAAAAGGAGTTTTTGCGTGTTTAAAGGTATTTCAATCTTCGTCGGTTATTTAATGCCAAAGCTATCGATAGAAGGACAGTTACTAAGATGAATTTGGCAGACGGGTCCGAGTCTCACCTAATTTCAATCTTATCTCGTATCCCAGTAATATCGTAAAGAAAAATATTGAAATAACTTTTTGGCCAATATTCAGTAGCATTCACGACACTATTTGGACGTTGGGGACTGAAAAAAGTTCAAAGAATTTAAAAGGCGAAGAAAAAGGAAACGGTTTTGCTTTGATTTCTTTATTTAATAGCATAAATCCAAAAACATCTTTAAAGGAGAAAATTAATGGTACTATTCAACACATATCTAGGGAGATAAATGGGTTTATATCTTTCTTTAGGGTTTTAGTCCGAAAGTGAACGTGACAGCCCGACTGGAGTTCGAATTCGTTTATTACGCATTGCAGTCCAGCACTTTAGCCATTATGCAACGCTCCGTTCTGATACATTCGTTTAAAACTAAAACTGGTTTCGTTGATTGATTGATTTTAATGACATGTCAAACCGTCTGACCTTATTTTATGTTGAGAAATTAGAGAAGTGCATATTTTGTATGTTTATATTTATATTTTTATGTAGTTTCTTTAGCTTTTTTGTTTTTTACAAACAGTTATGTGATATCAAATATTACTATCTAATACAAATGGGTTGGTTTCTTTGTTTAATGGCATATGAACATTCGTGGGTTATTTAACGCCGACACCATCCACCCAGAAGAACAGCAATGATAAGAGGTGTCATACCTTTCACAAGAGTATTTGTCGGAAAGTGAACGTAATAGCCTGACTGGAGTTTGAACTCGCTCACTACGATACCTCAGTCCAGCACTTTAACCATAACACCACGAGGACACCCCCCAAATACAAAAGATTTGCAAACATATGTATTTGACCCCATAGATGAGACATTAACAGGTACTAAATCTCCAGGTCAGAGTGGACCTGAGTATAAAAGCAATGAAGAAGTAATCAACACTCCTTAAAAATCCAAAACTGAATTGTTACCATCAAATGTTGTTAAGCATCATACATTGAATACCCCGGTTTTGGGAAGGAGTCTCACCCCTCTGCAGGGAATACAGTCAGCGTGTTCGAAGACTCGATGACAGGGTGGAAATGATTTCGTGAATGTTTCGATGGAAAATCAATGGGAAAATATTGATAGATACTTGTATAAAAAGTCAGTTTTATTGTGAGACACATTTGAGGTTGGATTTTATAAAGACTTCTACGGGGAAATCAGTTTATAATATTGATTGTACATGGATTTGAGGTTGCTGGTAAAAATAAGTCAGTTTTATTACGAGATACATTTTAGGCTGGGTGATGGCGTGATTAAAAAAGTTTTACAATATTTTGGTACGTGCTAGTTTGCTAGTTTGCCATATCTCAAGACTAAAATAATTCAAGCAATGACAGTTACCTTCTGTTGTTGGTAGTATCGTGCATTGCTTCAGACTACGTTGGATTTGAAAGGCACAGAAATGAACATGCAACGTAGTCTAATTCGGAAACTTATGTTTCGCGAATTCAAACTGAGTCATAACGTTGCTGAAGAAGGAAAAATATTCGTTGTGCGAAAGTAGATGGCGCGGCTGATTACTATACAGTAACTAAATGATGCAAGAAATTTCGCTAGGGTTGCAAATCGACGATCAGGCAAGGTCAGGTAGGCCTAAAACCAAGCCATAAGGGCAAATCTGATGAGAAGCACTCCGAGAGTATCAGGCAATCTCGGCATCTCACAGTGTAGTGTGGATCGTTACCTTCACGACCTCATCAATAGCATCTAGAGCTGCCGAATTGTTTGTCACGTTACTAAAATATTGCAAAACATTTGATTCGCTCTTGTAATTCAAAATACATTGTCAGTAAGTTGATTTAATATGACTTATAAAAAATGTCGATTTTATTATGAGACTGGTTTGATTTTATAAAAATATTCGTTTAATTTTTACGTAGATATCAACCAAATTCAACTTAGTTAAGCGCAAAGTCAATATAATAATTCATTCAGAAAATATAGACATTAATATACTAATAATAGTCTATGAAACCTTTTAGCAAAAACACTATAAACAGTGTATACACATACGCATATACACGAAAAAAAGTATATACAGACACATAATGCTAAATCATTAACAATATTGTTCTCATCTGCGAATTTCTATTCACTGCACTTCCAAATAATTGTAGACCATTTTGAAATCATTCAAATTTAAAACATAAAAATGCTACATTGAAATACCTCGCAAACGTTAATGGAATAAAATGAAATTTTAACTGACTAATTATTGAAAAGAATTTTTTAAAAATATACAATCAAGCAAAAATATACAAATCACGCGGGGGCGCCTCGGGTAACGTAATGGTTAGTAAGCTAGACTAGCAAACCTGTACGAGGGAGTTCGAGTCTCATTGGGTGCCCAATTCATATGGCCTCGTGCCACGTCTAAGCAAAAGCTTAGTAAATTACTACACATTGCCCGGTTAACAGGAACTTAGATAATGCCGGCTGTATCCCTTAGGTAAGGGTCAGACTAACGGGTGTCTCGGTTATTAAGTTGAACTGAATCAAATGGCGAGGCTCCAATTCTTGAGCTATGGAAAGTGTAGAGTCAGCTTTGCTATAACCACCAGGTCCACTCGGACCAGGAGTGGTTGTGGCTTTTAGTCCAAGAGAGATATTTGAAAATAATTGATATTAAATGAGAATACTTAAAACAAAAAACTGTAAGCAAACTGATGATTATCATTTATAGAAATAGTTACTTGGAACCATATGACTAAGCATATATTATTAGTATTAGATAGGAATACTTGAAACTGTACAACTCAGTAAAATCGTTTGTATCAAAAATAGTTACTTGAGAGCATATTTTTTTACAAATGATTATCATCAGTAACTTGAAACCATATAAATTTTAGAAATCATTTTATTAAGAATAGTTACTTGAGAGCATATTATTTACAAAGAATTATCATTAGTAAATTATAGTAAGTAAGTAAAGTTGGTAACCTTAGTTGAGGGTGACTCAAAGGCTCCCTTTTCAATAACTACTATACCGAGATGTAGGGGAGGGCGTGATTCCATTCCCTGGAAATGCTCCACTTTACGCTTTATAATGCTGAGTGTTAAGCAAGGTAGCATCAAATACTATTTTTTGAGTCTTTGGTATGACTCGACCTGGGATTGAACCCCGGTCTCCCGGACCATTGGCAAACACTCTACTCATTAGGTTAATGGTCCGTTTATTAGTAACTTAAAACCATATTACTGGTTGCAGTTAAAAATTGCGGCATTAAAAAGTTCAACAAGAGTTGACATGTTGCAAAACCAACCAAACAAGAAAACAAACACCCCAAATGTATATATATATATATATATATATATATATATAAGTAGATGTACGTAAAAATATTCTGCCCGGTTGGCTTGGGCTGTAGAATACGATCACAGCATCTCTACGGTGAGGTAACCCCCCCCAAACCAGAACCACCTATTCGCTGTGGTTTGCGACCCGTAATAATTGAAGGAGGATCCTGGAGGCTGAGTGCTCCATGACACGGCAGCCACAGTAATCATGTGATTTGCAAGGCACCACTTCGGTTCTGATTGAGCCAGACGGTCGGTCGGAAATGCTGGACATATCAAGACCTGGCATCCATATGATTAAATCTTGACCGTATTCTGCAAATTTATTGTAAACACTCAACTCTTTTTATCCGAAAGGGACAAGAAGGTGGTGGCTAAGGGGCAACTATGCTGAAATTGCAATACTTGAAACCATTTAACTGTGTGCGAACAAATATATGATAGCAAATTAAATTATTAGTCTTAGATAGCAATACTTGAAACCATTTAACTGTGTGCCAGCAAATGTGCTCTAACTGGTCGTTTAAAAATGAAGTTACCTACATATTAGTGGCTCATAAATCCTATATACAGATATATATTCGCTTACATATATTACATATATATTCACTTACAAATTATATATATATAGTCATCTACAGACAGATCTGTTTCGTTCTATCAGAACTCATCAGTGTGGCTAGACAGTAGCTTCCCGTAGCTGGGATCGAAACCTGGTTGACTCAAACGCCAAGCCAAAGCTTCTAACCATTCAGCCACGAGGAGCCAGTAGCTGCGAAGTAAATTTTAAACGGTTACGAATCACAATTACTATTGTTTACATACATCCGTTCAACGGCTGCCGAGACCTCAATTCATATACGAAGAGGCTTGCAATGAACGCTAATTACTTCTTCGCCAGAGAACTCAAACCTACGGGGGTAGGGGGGTATATATCTCTATAGTCAGGAATAGGATTTGGTATTAGATAACCCAAAAGGATTAATATGCCATAAAACACAACCAAACAATCAAATAAAAACAAAAAAATATTTAGCCCCCAATTCCCAGATGGCGAATTTAAATACATTGAAAATTCTTTTAAATCTTTCTAGCATCGAATATATTTCATACGAGTGGTTTTTAAACAGTGGTCCGGAGACCATAAGAGGTCCGTAACGCTAAAAATATAAGTCCGCAGACGCTGCAAGGGTCACTTGAAAATTTTTATAATCTGATTAGCAATAGAACCACAGCTTAAGAATATAAAACAAATACATATTGATAATGGGTTCCTCGACTAAATTGTGAATACAGAAATTGAATATTTCATAAATAAAACTGAACAACATAACCTAGACAATACCCTAACCCGTAAACAACAAATAAACCTTTACTAAAAACACCAATTTCATTATAATTATGCGATAGATGAAAATATATTAAAAAACTTTATTCAAAAATTGTTCGTCCAACTGATTCCAGCAAAAAAAAAAAAATAATAATAATAAAAAAATAAGACACCACTATAATAGCACATGAAATTAATAAGCTACGAATACGAATACAAGAAACCTTACATATAATATAAAAACAAAAACAAAAATTAGAATTAATAGAATTAACTTTGAAAATAGCGACAATGTTTTGAAAAGCCTTTAGTCTTTTTTTAAAATATTTTATTTCTCTTGATAATACTCTGTTTCCGTTAATGGCGTTCTGATTGAATTCATTCGATGTCATCAGCATCTCAGTTTAAACCAACTATACGTTTACGTAATTTTTGCAATGTTATTAAAAAACTATTATCTTTTTTAAAATCTTTATACTTGCAAGCAAGCTCTGATGATGGCCTGCTAAAGGTCCGAAAGCTTTCGGGATAATTTTGGTATATTCATCTACCAACTCCACCTTAAAACTAAAACACTTGTCATGAAAACTTGAAAGGATCCTAATAAAATTAATTTGACAAAATGTGTCTTTATTATTTAATCAAACACACACACACACACACACACACACACACACACACACACACACACACACACACACACACACACACATATATATATATATATATATATATGTTTTAGAGGCTTTCGTTTTTAAAAATAGATCTGTTTGCTGCAAAAGAAATTACAGACTCACAAAACTCACCTACTTATTTGTATAGTAGGTACCATTTTTATACCGTCTGTTGAGATGAAACATCTTAAATCATGAAGAGAAAAAATATGGAATCGAATATGAAAACTGTCACACGTTTTCATTGGTTAATACCGTTATTGATTTTTTTTCTGGTCACATTAGGCGAAAGGAACTTTTCACAGTACACTGAATGTGCACGTGACCGTCTGGTTTTTTTCTTAAAACATCAGCAGGGTCACTTAAAAAGTGCATTTTTTTGCATCTCCCCCCGCCCGAATTCATTTCAATATATTTACATTGTAAATATAACGCGTATTATAACTGTCAGCGCCTGGCGTAGTGTAATGCGAAGTAAGCTAGACTTGTAAACCTTCACGAGTGAGTTCGACTCTCACTAAGTGATCCACTCATACGACCTTGTGCTACATCTAAGCAAAAAGATTTGTAAATTACTAAGCAACCTAGATTAGCAAACCATTATTAACGAGTTCGATTCTTTCTGCGTGCTCCATACTTTCGGCCTTGTGCTATAAACAAGCGAATTTTAGTGTCTTTTTTAAATGCTGATAATTACATGGTTTCAAGTTATTATTTTTATTTAAAAATAGTCATTTTTTGCATACAGTTAGATGGTTTCAAGTAACTAATAATAATCGTGAGTAAACATCGCTTCAAGTAACTATTCTACATATGAATAATTTACTATTATATGGTATCAAGAATCTGTAGTTAATCTTATGCCCTGAGCACCCAGTTTTTGATAATAAAATTATTAACTATTTATAAAAGAGTGTCACTTATGAGTTTATTCTTGATTCTCCAGCAGTGAATATATATTACTTGCTCTTCTTGGTTGGTTTCTAAGATTGAAGGTAAATGGCTGTACAGCTGCTGTTTTACTTGGATGGGTTTTTCGACACTACTTCCAGGATTTGTTAAAAACAGCTTGCAGCATCGTTACATAGGTCCCATTTAGCTTTTTCCACAGGAATTTTGCTAGACCCTGAGTAGTGCCTCTCTACAATAGTACTGACAAGGCTACAAGTTTGAAGAATTCTCATTTGTTTTCAAAACAAAATTACAGAAAAATGAAACGCACCTCATCAAAAATGAAACACGTATATTATTAAAATTTGATCCGGTGCCTGAAATACAACTGTAAATAAAACTTAATCTTATACCTTTATTAGTACTACGCAACAAACTCAGTCAAATGAAACACTTGCCACAGTTCAAAATTAAAAAAACAAAAAAGAAAAGCAAAACAAAAACATGCATTTCATTGTTGAATTAAACAAATTTTTCATATCTAATATTTAATAAAAATCAACTCTACGGTTTCTTGCAGCGAAATATCTATAACCAGTGTCTTGTTCATTAGCAGCTACAAATTTTTGTTGATTCTGCTCATCACACCATCAAAATGGTTGTTTGGTTGTGTTTTATGGAATATCAACCTTTGTTAGTTATTTAACGCTAAATCCTGTTTACACACACACACACACACACACACACACACACACACACACACACACACACACACACACACACACACACACACACTGTTTTTGCATTTAAATTGCGTATTTATGATAAACTGAATTGCTTAAAATAGAACTGTTTTGATATTTAAACTGAGTACTTAAGCTATACTGAATTGTATGAAATAGAACTATTTTTGATATTGAAACTGTTCTTATGAGAACTATTTTTGACATAGACTTACTCTAAACTGAATTGTTTGAATTATAAGTGTTTGATTAAACCGAATAGCTTGAAATAGAAATATTTTGACAATTAAACTGTGTACTCATGCTAAACTGTGTTATTGGAAATAGAACTGGTTATTTGTATAAAAAGGAATTAGGCATAAAATAACCTACAAAGGTTGATATGCCATAAAAACCAACCACCCCCCTATATATATATATATATATATATATATATATATTACGTATATATGATTTGTAAACGAATAGTTTTTTAGGAAACACTATTTTTAAACAAGCCGGAGCTCATTTCTTTGCATAAAATTAAACGGTTTCAAGTATTTCTCACCATCGTCATGTTGCGCCATCAGTGCGGATATCCCTGACTCTCTCTCGCCATCCCACCCTATCGTCCATTGATTCCGGCAGGTCTTCAGGGCTACATCCTGTATCAGCACAGAGTTGCTGTATGTAGTTCCGAGCTGGTCGTCCTGCCTTCGCTCGTCCATGTGAAGGGGTCCACAAGAGTACATCACTTATGAGCTGGTCCCTACTTCTCCTGCAGGGTCCCGCATATCTAGTTTGATTTGTTTTGATAGTTTCCATGATGGGTGGTTGGTAGCCATACAGCTGCTGCTTTGTAGGGTGCTGCCTCCAGGACTTGTTCAATATTGCACGCAGCATTCTTGTGTAGTTGCCGTCAAGCTTTTTCTCCATACGTTTAGTTAGCCTCCATGTAGTGCATCCATATAGCAGTATTTCTACTTCACACTAATTATTCAATTTCACATCAGTCATTTGTTTATTCAGAGCTTTATGGTTTCAAGCATAGTAAAGGATTAAATAATTCTATCTAACTCATAAATGGGACTCCAAACGGGTACTACCACTCTGGGATGGCCTCAGAGTGGACCTGAGAGCAATAGTGGTGAAGAGGTACTCCTCATTCCCCTAAGATACTAGGACTGGAGCTTCACCATCAGAAGCAGTTTAGTATCATATCTGGCATACTCGTTGTTGGTGGTGGTAGTGGGAGGTATTACTCCCTACACTTGTGCAGTTGGCGTATTCTACAGCCCCAGATGACAGAGCTATTAAATAATGAACTTTCCAGCCTGTTCTTTTAATTTGTTTTTACTTAACTCACGCAATTAACGAATCTTTATTTCTAAAAGCGTCCACTTAACTATTTCTCCCTAATTCTTTAAATAATTTTACTCTGGTGATTGCTTATCTCCAAACAAAATCTGAATTACTTAATTTTGGGGAAAGGTCATTATTTCATTATCAATAAATTAAAAGAGAATGTTTTCATTTGAATGAAAAGTTTGTATTTGCCCAATCCCTGTCATAAGCAGTATGTGAAACAAGGTGATTTGAATTTAGAATTTTCCTTTTCCTAAACTAGTTGCCTTACCAAGACTAAAGAATCCAGTATGTCCTAATATTTATCCATAGTCGTAGGGTTTTTGTTTTTTTTTTTGAGGAAGAAAAGATGAATTCAATCCTTTCCCAAGAGAATTAGCGTGAAGTGAAATGAAATCAGCTTCGTTAGGGCTTGAACTCGAGCCGCTAATTTCATATCAAACAACAATAGCCGTTATGCTAAGCTCTATCATTTCATGTGAATGAAAAATATTCACTAAATTGATTAGTCGGACAAAGAGATCATTTCCACAAGCACAAGAAGAAACAAACAAAAAAAAAAGATTTTACTACTGCTTATCAAACTAAGAATTAGTCCTCTTATCTCCTCAGCCATGGCTTAAATAGCTTCCCTGCTGTATTCTATAAGCATAGTTACAGAATTATATAACCCACGAAGGTTTATATGCCATGAAACACAAGAAACCAAACCAAATAAAACCAAATCAAAGAATAAATAATTTCAAATATTCGGCTAAAATGATTCTTGTTTTTTTTTTTGCTATTTTCTGACCGACTCAATATTTTTCTATTTTGTCTACTTTAATTACTAAAGACATCTTACAGAAAGAAAATAAAAGTAGATTGATGAATTACGATAAGTGACATCTGTCTCAACCTCCACTCATTTTCATATTGATCGTTATTTTCGAGTCGAGGTTGAAATTGAACTCATCTATTTTGTCACTCCATTTCCATCGTATTATCGATTAGCAGGATTAAATTTCCCATGTAGAGACGCAAATTGCGATGAGACGTCTACAATTTTGTAATATAACAACTTCTCTGAAATCTATACTCATAAACTGTCTTTTCTGGTTCAGAATTGCTGATGAACTCAGATTTGTTTTCTAAACGAAAGCCAAAATGTACACCGCGATCAAAATATAGGGCATCTCTAGAACCTTTAATTTTTTTCCCTCTTTCAAAAAAAAAAAATCCTTGTGGAACTTGAAATTTTCTTAGAATTTTATTCTTGTTAAGATTTCACTTAGCTTTTTTCCTTTGTTTGATTTGAAAAAAAAATCAAATTAATGTATTATTTTAATTTCCCAATTTTTCTATTTGTATCAAACTTGTGTCCTGGGTATGACACTAAATTGCATCTAATGGCGAGGCTTCAGTTTTGGAGTTTGGGAAATGTGGAGTACCCTTTCACCGACATAAATCGCCAGTCCACTCTGACCTGAAGTGGTAGTACATGGTTAGGTCCCATTCATGGATCAAATAAGATTGTTCAATCATTTATTAGGGATTATTATTATGAGTTATTTAAAAGCATTCAGCTCTGCGCAAATTGTTCTCCAGAATACTCAATAAATAGACTTACTGATAGATAGGAATACTTGAAACCATTTAATTTGTGTGCAAACAAATGATTGATATAAAATAGGATTATTAGTGTTAGAAAGGAATAGTTGTAACCATTTAACTGTGTGCAAACAAATGAGCTCTAAATCATTTAAAAATAAATTTACTTACAAACTATTCGCTTAAAAATCACACACACACACACACAGATATATATATATATATATATATATATATATATATATATATATATATATATATATATATATATATATAAATGAAAAGGAATGAATCTAAATTAGGTATTTAGGTTTTTATTATTTCATATACTTGTGTTCTATACGTGTTTCAGACATCATGTCTTCTTCAGGAGATTGATAATGGGTTGAGTAGTCTTTATTCCCCGCTTTTATAAGGAAGATTGTTTTGATAGGCGTATGAGCTTCTTTAATTCCAGGATTTGTGTCTGTGAATGTCCAATTGGAGTCAATTGTTCGGAAAGACCTTTGGCCTCTGCGGATGTTTTTTGTATATATAAAAGCATGTTCTATATATATATATATATATGTGTGTACATTGTGTGTGTGTATGTGTATAGATTCAAATACATGAACATACATTCATGTATACACATACCTATACGCACAGTAAGAGAGAGAAAGTTAGAGAAAGGAAAAACAACGCTGAAAGTATATATGTATACAGGTGTGTGTTTCCGTGGATTTACATGTATGTACGCGAATGCACACACACACACACACACACACACACACACACACACACACACACACACAAACTACATACTTGAATATACATATATAATGAAAAAACATCTGCAGAGGCCAGTAGTTTTATGGCCAGTTAACTCTCACAGGGCAAAAGTAAGTTACGTTTACCTAATTATTTGATTTTAAGTGCATTTCAAACCATCTGCGGTTATTTTATGCATAGAGATTAGAAAATAGCGTTCATTGTTTATTTTTTGTGTAAGTGTTTCTTAAGAGTTTTTTGGTATATGGTCATATCGAATACGAATATTCTTTATAAAGATCTATTCGACTCTTAGATGGGACCTAAACAGGTACTATCACTCCAGTTCAGAGTGGATGTGGGAGTAATAGCAATAAAGAAGTACGCCTAGATCTCCAGGACTGGAGCCTCACCATCAGATGCAGTTTAGTGTCGGATAGATTTATAATTAGGTCACCATTTGTGTTTTTTTCTTGGTGGGGGATCTTACCTCTTTGCAGTGAATACACTCAGAGTATTGTAAATCTCCTCAAGAGAGTAAAGGAAAGTTTGGTAAATAAACACTATTTTGTTTTTCGAACTATCACCCATTGAAGATCGAACTCGTACCTCCGGCCTCGCGAGAGTCAGAACGCTAACCATTGTTCCACGGCAGGTGATCAACAAAAAGCCGTTTGTTTGCTTATCAAGTTGTGAAGATAATTTAACAGAATGGAGTCGTTTTCGCCCCGAAATGAGATTTTCTGATAAATCAGAATCAAAATAACACTTCTCGATTCGATTAAAAAAAAACTATAAAGAGGCGCCAGGTTATCGATTTCTATATATTATATGAAGGAATATATCACAATTTAAACTCACTTGTCACAATCTGGTTTATATCGCCATAATATAAAAAAGTAAGAAAAAATAACGAGCAATTCTAAATAAAATATATAGAACAAATATAACCTCGAAGAACTTTACGAGGAGATCGCCAATAAAAAGTACAAGTAGACTTAATACAGGAAATATTAACCACACTAGTATTGCGTGTCATATGACCATTCTTCTGGGTCGTTTCTAGCGTGGAAATTTTTAGCTAGATAACTACTTGATACTGTAAAATAAAAATAAAAAGTTGGTATGTTGTTAGGGTTTTATGGCATAACAACCATTATAGATTAGTTATTGCCGAATCTTCTCTATAAATATATATAAGATATATATGATTTGTAAACACATTTTGTAGATAACAGTTTTAAACAAGCACGAGATCATTCTTTTGCTCACACTAAAATGATTTCAAATATTTCTAACACGAATAGTTCTATTGACTATCAATCATTTGTTTGAACACGGGAAAATGGTTTCAAGTATTTCTATGAATTACAAAATATTCAATTAAACACCAGTCATTTATTTGCACTCAGTTAAATGGTCAAACAATACTATCTCGTACTCAATTTTTCAACAGATCTATTTAACCCATTGATGAAAACTGGAGTAGTAGAACCTGTTAGCACCTAACTCGTACAAATACTCTACATGAGAGTGTAAAACAAACTAATACAGTACTTACCTAAAAAAAAAAACTTTGTTGACTAAAAGCAGACACTTGACATAAACAAATATATTTTCCCAATATTCAAAGCAAAAATAATTTTTTTCGAAGTCCACGTAGGTATCCATAATAGGAGTTATTTTATATCGAATCCAATATTTCTGTAACAGAAAGTTATTTCTAGACTTTAAATTACAGAGTTTTTTCTCGGCAGTAATTAATATTAGTGTTGGATTAGAAAAAAAACTGGCTTTAAAATAGCCGAAGATCTGATCTAATTACGCAAAAGTAGTTAATGTTTTTAATTCTAACTACAAACTTTGTTGTTTCCAGCAATTAAAAAGAAAATTAAAACTTTGAAGATATTTGAATTATTTCAGTTCACTTAAAAATCCTTTTTTTTTATCAATGTCTGTGATCATTCCAAAAGTTTTTAGATACTTTGTTGGGGTGAGATTACATCATTTTATACCGATGTATTTTGAATTTAACTGCCCATCCGGCGGTGCTAGGAGAATACGCCGATTGCATCTCTGCAGAGGGGTAAAACACACCCTAACGAGTGTTCTTGATATGAAACTAAACTGGATCTGAGGGTGAGGTTCTAGTCTTGAATATTTGGGCAATGTAGAGTACCCCTTTATTGCCATTACTTCTAGGTCCTCCTGGAGTGCTAGTTCCTGTTAGTCTCCCAGCTATGGATCAAATAGGAGTATTTAACCATTTACCTTACTTGAAAGCATTTAATTGTGTTCAAACAAGGGATTGATACTAAATAGAACTATTTGTGTTCAATAGCAATACTTTAAACCATTTAACTGTGCACCAACAATAAATTGCAATTCTTGGTTTGTTTAATATCTACAAATTATTCACTAGCAAATCGCATCTATGATATATATGTATAAAGAGGATTTGGCATTACATAACCATCAAGAGTTGATATGCCATTAAACCAAATAACCTAACCTAATCTTTGAAATATATGTTTACAAATATGAAAGGTGAATCTGCTTGCTTGCTTGATTGATTGATTTTAACGGCGTGCCAAACTGTCTGGCGTTATTTTGTGCATAGAGTTTCGGGAATCGTGTTAATTGTATATTCATATATACATTTTGTCTTGTTTTTATAACACAGTCCAATCGAATATGAATTATCTCTAAAAAGATCTGAGCCATAGTTGGAGCCCTAATACACACTACAACTTTGGGTAATAGCAATGAAAGCTTACTCCACACCAGAATTGAAACGTTAGCATCCGATGAAGTTTAGAGTCATATACAAGATACACTCGGCAGGGTATAATTCTAAGTCAACATCGACAAGGTGTGAAAAAGGAATCTGATGTAGACATTCAGATAAGAACACATACATGACGGGTCATGTTTTGTACTTTACAAGATAACGGATACTTATATATATGTGACATACTCATGTAGACCCCTTCACATAGACGAGCAAGGGCAGGACGACCAGCTAGAACCTACATACAGCAACTCTGTGTCGATACAGGATGTAGCCTTGAAGACCTACCGGGAGCGATGGACGATAGAGAAGGGTGGCGGGAGAGGGTCAGGGAGATCCGGGCTGGCGGCGTGACATGATGATGATGATATATATATATATATATATATATATATATATATATATATATATATATCACTACGAACTACAGGGACATAACTCTTACCGTTATTGCTGCTAAAGTTTACAATGACCAGCTTCTTAATCATATCCGATGAGAAGTTGGGAAAATTCTTAGGAATTATCAAAATCGGAGAAATAGATCTATGACCTCACAAATCTATCGGTGGAATCATCGGAGGCGTATGTATAAAAAAATCTTGAGGTAACACTTTAGTTCGTAGATTTCACCACATCCTTTGAATCCATAGAGAGAGAAACAAATACAACAAGCATATGGTCTCCCCAAAGAAATTGTTACTGCTATAATGATGCTTTAGAAAAAACAAGAAAGCAGTGGTTCGCTCAATTGATGGTGATACCGACTTCTTTGCTATTATCGCTGGAGTCTTGCAAGGAAATGCATTAGAATATTATCTGTCTGTAATCAGTCTAGATTACTTATAATGAACGTTAATAAATTCTAATATTTTCATATTAGAAAAGACAAGAAGTAGACAATATTTTGCAGAAACTATGATAAATACAGACTGCACAGATAATTTAGCTCTTCTTACAAATACACCTGTCTAAGCCGGATCTCTGCTACACTAACCGGAGCAGGCAGCAAGAGGTCTCTGCCAGAACGCAGATCACACAAAGTGCCTGTGATTTAATCAAGAAGGAACTATCTCGATTTTAAGCGTCCAACCTCTGAAATTAGTAGAC
>OY757909.1:69990825-70000825 GCA_963585895.1 Sepioteuthis lessoniana
GCAATCTGGACATGAGGACACTTTAGAAGAACGATATGCAATAAAATTGTGTTTTAAACTTTGAAAAAATGCCACAGAAACGTATGGAATGCTTCAGACTGCTTTTGGAGCATCTTGCATGAATCGAGCATGAGTTTTTGAGTGGTATAAGAGATTCAAGGAAGGCAGGGAGTCTGTGAGGGGTGATGAAAAGTGTGGGAGGAGTAAGGAAGTCAATATACCAGAGTTGATTGGCCAAAGGGTTAGGGTTAGAGATAGGGTTACTCTGTTGAGGTTTTAAGGGAGTTCAGGAAGAGATTCCGTCGGAAGAGGGCAGCACTCTTCAAATCGGGTCAGTGGCATTTCCACCAGGGCAATGCACTAGTCCACAACTCCATCCTTGTCACAGACTATTTGACCAAGATGGACATCAAGACAGTTCCTCAGCCTCCCTAAAGTCCAGACCTTTCTCTCTGTGACTTTTATTTATTCCCTCAGCTCAAAGGCTGTCGTTATGAGACAATTGAGGAGATGAAAGAGATTGTGACGAAGGCCATTGACACACTCACACAAGATGACTTCCATGGGGCCTTCCACAAGTTGTGGGAACGGTACAAGAAGTGCATTGCAGTCGGAGGAGATTACTTCGAAGGGGACTAGAGTTTCATGTGTGTACTATCAATAAAAGTGCCCATACGAAAAACAAGTCTGGAAACTTATTTAATGATCCCCGTATTTATATATATATATATATATATATATATATATATATATATATATATATATATATAATTTGTAAATGAATAGCTTGTTGGAAACTATTTTTAACGAGACAGAGCTCATATGTTTGCACACAATTAAATTGTTTCAAATATTTCTATTTAACTCTTGTAATTCTATCCAACATGAATAGTTTCAAGTCTAGTAAGTGATTAAACCGTTCTATTTAAACAATTGAAAGAACCATAAAGGTACAATCACTCCGAGTCAGAATGGACCAAGGAATAATGGCAATGAAGATGTACTCCACATTACCCAAAACTCCAACACTGGAACGTCTCCATCTGATGCATAACATTCATTGGGCTGGGAGTGTCTTCACCCATTTCAGAGATGCGGCGGGCTAAACAAAAACACGAGTTTCTACCCAAAAGTCCAAGAAACTTTCTGTAAGAAAATATTTTTGTTTATGTTCGTTTTTTTCGACTGTCGGTTATTTTGTTGGATATCGTCATGTACAAAGCACAGTAAATAACTTTCAAACATCACAAGTGGTTCCTATTAATCTTTGTACGTTTGTATAGTGAAGGAGGTGTAAACGAGTTAGAGTGGCTTGTGTCTGCTGTAAGATGTAAAGGAAAATAAATTTTCTTACTTCGAAATACATGACAGGCAGCAGTAGTATATTTTGTCGAAGAAAGCTAAAATAATCTTGTTTTCATTTTTAAAGGAAGCCACTTGCATTAATTGGCCAACCGGCCGTGGCTTAGCATCATAAAAGGCATTGGAAAATTTTGAGTTGGAGTCTTTTTGACACTTCACATTGTGAATTAGTCAAGCGTGCATACATCCGAGAAACCGTCTGTTTCAAAGGGATATTCGGTGTTGGATGAGAATTTGCATACTGTGGACTGGTGTTCCGGCTTTTCGGTGTTAGACTAACGGGGAGAGACTTTGAATACTATACACACTTTCTTACAATTGTGTCTCCATTATTCAGATCAACCCATTGTACCTCTGAACATATTTATGGTGCGATTGTTTCATTAAAATTTATAAAAACAAAGTTATTAACATTTTAAGATTATTCCTTTTGAGACCATCTTAAGACAAACTCCTCGGTAGGGTCTATAGAATACACCGACTGCATCTCTGCAGATGGGTAAGACATCATCCCCACCCAATGAGAGTCTTAGATATGACACTAAACCATCTAATATAGAGGCTCCAGTCTTAGGGCTCTGGAGTAGTACGCCTTCATTTCCATTACTTCTAGATCCACTCTGATCCAGAGCAGTAGTACCTGTCAGGGTCCTATCTATGGATTAAATAGAACTGTGCAAATAAATGTCACATGTTAAATTGAAGTGTTAGTGTTACATACAACTACCTGGAACCATTTAACTGTTAGCAAATAAAACTATTGGTGTTAGATTACAATACTTGAAGCCATTTAAGTGTGTGCCAACAAATGATTAATACTAAATAGATTATTCGTGTTAGAAAAGCTTGAAACAATTTAACTATGTCTAAAAATTAAACTTTTTGTATTTGGTATCAATACTTGAAACTATTTATCTGAATATAAATGAACGAATAGTGATGAATAGAATGATTAGTGTTAAATAGCAGTACTTGAAACTATTTAACTGTGTGCAAATAAAACTCTTAATGTGAGCAATGCTTGAAACACCTTCACCGTGGGTAAACAAATAATTAATACTAAATAGAAGTATTAGTATTAGATAGCAACATTTGAAACTATTTAACTGTGTGTAAACAATAGAAATACTTAATTTCGTGCAAACAAATTAGCTCTGACTCATTCAAAAATAAAATTATCAATAAACTATTCACTTACAAATCACGTATATGTAAGTAAAACCATTTAACTGTGTGCAAACAAATTAAATTGTTAGTGTTACATAGCAATACTTGATACCATTCGATAATGTGAAAACAAATGAATAATGATAAATAGAATTATTCATGATAGATAGCAATACCTGAAACCGCTTAACTGTGTAAAAACAAATGAGAATTGTCAAGTAAAAATTGTTATCTACAAACTGACTGTTTACAACCCATTTATATATATATATATATATATATATATATATATATATATATATATATATATATATATATATATATATATATATGAACAGGATTAGACATTAAATAACCGACAAAGATTGATATGCCATAAAAATCAACCAACCGGCCGACAAACAAACAAATCTTTCTTGAAGTTGAGTTATAATTGATCAATGCTATGCCTCCAACCAATCTAACCAGTGGTAAAATACAGTTTTACAACAGGTAAACTGGGGTAGTTCCCGTACCATGATTGTTAATAGTTGCGCCCTCCAAGTAACTGAGTTCGAACTCCAGTCATGCTAATGCATTCCCTTTCGGACTAATACTCCTAGAAATGGTATGAACCCCCTTATCTTCCCAACTATGATTTAAATAGTAGAACTGCTGTTCAACCTGAATTACATAACCGACAAAGTTTAACCCATTAAAACAAAGAAACCGAGTCAAGGTTAAAATTATTTGAACTTTTAAGAGAAAATTCTTGTCAAACGTTTTTAGCACTTTTACCAATGATTCCTTCTAAATGCATGTATTTACTCAAACCCTCTGTCACGGTCAGTGTGACATAAGGCCAATTTTTTAGCAGAGAAAAAATTAATTGAAAAATCAACTTTTTTATTTCCTGATGGAGTAATTTCGAGAGATGTGCAAAATATCAGACGAGACACGGGAAACGCTTACCAATGAACAATCTTGAAAAAGACTCTTTGAATTTTTGAGTAGAATATGTAGAATCTACCGTTCATAACTAAAGTTATCATCATTGTGTTGCAGGCCATTGATCGTAAGTTTATTCGTGAGTATATTGATGTCACAAATGACGAGGTGAAACAAATAACGAAATTCCTTTTTATTTAAAAACGTGGTTTATTTTGTTGATATTCCCGATTATTTGATACCCTCATTTTCTATTCACCACAATTTAAGAATATTCATGTTCCGTGATAATTTGAATAAAGCAAAATAATAACAAACTCAATAATATTTCTTTTTTATTAATCAAATATTGATTATCTACAAGTGTCTTTTTCGAACATAATTGTATACTATTTATTTTGATTATGTCTAAAAGGTAAACGATAAGGTCGAGGTGGGTGTTGCTGAAATTTTTTTTTGCACAACCACAAAAAGAAAGACATAATGTTATATATGCTGGGTTATATTATATTAGGCCTTTAATCTTCGATCGGCCAGGTATAAATGACGTCGTGTTTCTTGAGCAGAGGGTTCGGCAAGATCTCGGTCACTAGTAAGACCAACTTCGGACGTAACACCCACAGCGCGAGACTTATAATATTTGTTGGACTGTACCTCTTCAGTTAATAAATAATTAACTCTTTATTTCACTGTGTATCTCTTCCTTATCACGATACAACAGGTCCCATCTATGAATCAAACAGATCTGTTTAAAAATTATTTGTATTTGATAGGACCGTGAGCAAAAAACCTTTTTAAGAAACTACTAAAAAAATGCAAATATGAACGTACGATGGATGCGATTCCCTATCGTTTTTGCATGAATAACTCTAGACAGGTTGACATACCATTAAAATCAATCAACCAATCTTCAGATATCAATAATATTGATATTTACAAAATTTATTGAACATTTTCGAAGGCTGCAATTTAAGGACGAGTGGATGTTACAAAGCGTCAAACTCTTCGCCTGCTAGCGAATAGACTGAACGATAATTGAATTCCAGCCAAAACTGTTGTAATATTACGCAGTAAAATGTATACCATATTGAAAAGCAATTTAATTCCTTCTGTATTTAGTGAGTGTTAAGTTGCCGCAATCTCGTAAAAATAGAAACCTTCTTGAATATATCTTCAATATATTCTGTTTTAAAGTCAGTCATGTTCTTTTTATGTTCTTTATGATATCTTGACTTATGATCATCAGAAAAGTCGGAGTGAATACTTACAAAGTCGATTTTGAATTTGAGGTCCTGGCATTGAAAAGTCGCGCAACTGGAGAAGCTTTCACACACATGCTTTGCTGCACACATAATCGAAAAATATTCATATTTGAAACGAAAATTTAGGAGCAGATTTAAAAGTGAAGTATATGTACCTATCTCAGCGTGATGATTTAGAAGTGGGCTTCTAAGGCTACTTCTGTATGTGTAGTTTAAAAATATTCATAACTAATGTTTTACGCACAACTTTTATGATAAGCAACATTTTTCATGAGAATTAGGTCGATCAACAAAGTCTTTGCTCCTGTGGTAAAAATATTTGTTGTAGACTAAATCGAATGAGCCTCTTCGAATTCGTGCATAAAATTGTTCTGAGACGTCTTGATTAGAAAAGATATACCTTATATGTCACTAGTTAACCTGTAAACCGTTCTCTTTAAATCCATTTACGTCTGTTACATCACCCATCTCCTCTTTTTGTCGTTTCATCGACTCTGGTTGTGTCTCTCACGTCGTCATCTTGTTTTTAGGTCGGTCGTTGTCAGTTCGTCATGTCTCGTTATGACGAGTTCTTACTATGGTGATGAATAATAAGACCACATTTTTAAGGTGCACATAACTTTATTTATTTACGAATTTTCTTTGCATACATTATCCGGATGTGAATACCGGTGAGGCAGTCGGATTAGATCATAGACAGAAATTATATTCGTCCGCTTCGGTAATTCTCCACTTATTAAAGTAAAGTTATAATCTACTTTTTAAACTTACGCGATCACATAAGTCTATCATCCAATAAAAGCAAAGTTTTCAACTGACCTTAAACTGTCAATTACACTTAGTGATATCTTTACTGTTAGCATCTTTTTAAATTTATCTACACTCCATGTCAATAATAGATACGGGTAGTCTATTATTTACACATAGAACTCGGCTTCATGAAGTAATGATATACGGTCGCCGTAGATACAAATACCTAAAAATAAAATCTGACTCATGGAAAATTGTTTCAAAACTGAAAACTTTAGCATTAACGTCTTGGTATGCGTACAATTTCCAGTCTAAAATATATATAATTGCTTTGCATTACATTCTAGGAAAAATAAATCTTATTACAATAGAATACCGAACCAGCCTAGGCCATTTTTAATTTTAAGTCTGCCCACAGGAAAGATCTATTTCATAGACATGTCAATAAATGCTGAGCATTACATCAAAATACGAGATAATATAAATGTAAATTATATGTAATAAGAATAGTTAACTGAAGCAATAATTATTTACTTAGGATTGATTTTTTATTTACTTGAAACTATAGAATTGCGCAAACAAATGACTAAATAGTTAATTGACTGGCTGAATCATTTAGTTGGAACGAAGTGTAGATTATTTAGAGTGAATTAAACCGTTAGATAGAAATAATAACCAAAAACTATAGAACTATTAGTATTAAAAAGGGATATTTGAAGCCGTTCAACCAAGTGCAAATTATTTGTATTTGATATCAAATATCCGTGTGCAAAAAACAAAAGCAAAACAAAACACTTCAAAAATTCTTAAGTAACAAATAAACTGAAAAATAAATTATGATTTATTCATTTTCAATCTTTTGTTCTCGTTGTAACCTATTAGGGTCAGAGGCCAGTTAGAGGAATTCTAATAACCAGAGGAAAAAGAAATCCATTTGGATTTAGGAAGAATAGAGTAATACATGTCAAATGTGTGATGGCATAATGGATTTTTGAAATGAATTGTAGATAAAAATAATGTTATTTTGATGTGAAAGGAATTTGATGACAGCGAATTGATAATGAAAAAAAAGAAAAGAAAAGAAAAGCAATTGTAATGTTATTTGTTAAACTAAAGCCGTCAGAAGTTAGGTAAATTATTTTAACAGATATCTGTGTTCCGAAAGGTTTTAAGCGAAAAAGTCGAATCCAGATCAAATCCAAGAACTGTCAATTATTAAAAGTGAATGATTTAAAATTAGAACAACCTATTTCCTAATTTCGAATATAGAATAATTTTTTTAAAGACAATCCTTAAATTATACGTGTCAGCGAAAATTATTGAAATCCAAATTAGGAGAAAATTGATTTTTCTTTTGTTTTTGCCATCCCTACCCTTTAGAGGAATATGTTCGTAATTTAACAGGGCTTGCACTCCGTAGTAGATAGACCAATGGCAGACGAGTAGGAGACAGCTTTTAGATTTCACGCACTCACAGCTCTGACCTTGTGTCAGACTATCCTCTGTGGAGGGGCAGAGAAAGCCATATTACTTGTCATGCTGTTCAAACATGATGTCTTACCAACTGACCACTTTTTAAAGAAGCGAGAAAACCTGAGATAATGCGACGCCTTGAGAGATGCTCTTTTGCCAGACTCATGAAATTAGAAAATCGAAGTGAAGCCTGAGATAATGCGGCGCCTTGAGAGAAGCTCTTGTGCTAGACTCATGAAAGTAGGGAAGCGGAGTGAAGCCTGAAATAATGCGACACTTTGAAATTACCTTGTGCCTGACACGTTGTGATAAAGAAACGAAGAGTAATCGAGATAATAGGGTACCTAAAGAGGGCCTTTTACCGAACTGCCCTGGATATATTAAATGCGAAGTGAACATAGGGAATAAGATAAGGAGATTGAGTTTGAGTTTTGTTTAACGGCATATCAACCCCTGTGGGTCATTTAATGCCAAGTAAGGAGATTGAGTCTTGCGAAAAGAACGCAAGTTGAATTTATGTGTCATTTTCGAAAAACATTTTTCCGTACAAAATATTGCTATTTTCGCAAGTGGCGTTTTGTTCTCGGTTTCTTGGTGTCGACTTCTATTTTTCTTTTTACTTTCTTAATTGTGCGGGTTCATTCGTTCACAGCAACTCCAACTAGCTATTGATTAGTTGTCTGGATCTAAAAAACACAACGTGGGCAGATAACGAATCGGTCGTGTCATCCAGCCAGCGGAACAATCAGCAGATTGAAAGCGGAATCCCCCTTGTGTTTAGCGAGGACGGCTGCACTGTCACACACATAACATGTTTTTTTAGCGATTTTTAAAGAAAAAATACAAATTATTGAGTTACTGGGCCATTGGTCTAATGAGTAGAGTATTCACCAATGGTCCGGGAGACCGGGGTTCAATCCCAGATCGAGTCATACCAAACACTCAAAAAATGTCACCTTGCTTAACATTCAACATTATAAAGTAAAGATCCAGAGTAAAGTGGAGGAATCCAGGGAAAGGAGTAGTGCCCTTCCCTACACCTGGGTGTAGTAGCTATTCAAAATGGAGAATCGGGTCACCCTCGACTAAGGTCACCAACTTTACTTACTTATCGAGTTCCAACCAGAAAGAAAATCGCCGTTTTCTTTTTCAAGTTATAAATAGTTGGTTACCCGTAAATTTATTTAAAGCTGTGGGACGCAGATATTTTGGCGACACAATTTTATATATAATCCAAACTCGGACAAACAGATTCATCATTTTTATATTCAGAGCTGTAGAACAAATTGCTTTTATGTGGTAGTCGTTTATTCTAAACTCATTTTAAATGAGTAGGGCTTTTGTTTTATTAGTGTTGACACCACTGCAATGTTAGAGCATTTTAATGCCAGAACAGTGGGCAGCGAATCCGGACATGATGGAGTCAAAACTGTTTAAAAACTTATAAAATTCAATCAACAGCATTGATTATATCTTACCTTTCTCTGGCTTCTTTAAAATTATCTTACGGTAATTCTAATCAAACAATCTCTACATTGCACCTGAAATATGAATTAAGACGCATAAATTAAAAAAAAAAAAAAAAGGCTGTCTGACAAGTATTAACGATCGGTGACATTTGGCACCAACATTTTCTGACTGTAGACTGCTAAGATTACGAAAAATATACATTAAGTCAAAAAATTAATGTTTGCTGACTGTAACAGAATTGACGCTATTATTCCATTAAAAAATTCTTTTTTTTTAAAATTTCCTAGCAGTTTAAAAATATCTTAACCAGGTTACAGCTGTGTACAAAAATGGTAGCTAAAAAAATCTAACGAAAAATATGAAGCCTGAGGAATCTTCAAGTAAGTATACACCTGAGGGTCTGGGTAATCGTATTTTGCCATTCAATAAAAAAGGCGAATTTTGCTTAAAATATTGGCAATAGGAAGCATTGTTTACTGTGGCATCTTTTTCAAGCAAATGAATTTTGATGGGTCCTTTCACGTCCTTGAAGACTGTCACCCCAAGCTCCTATACAAATTACAATGTCCGAATCATTTCCTTTACCGGATAGTAAGTGTGTTTCCACTCAAAGGACCGTCTTTATAACTCTGGATCGCAGTGGCCAAGTTATGTTTTGCCCATTTGTAAAATCTGCTTCTCTGTACACATCACACATTCTTCTGTAAATTTCACATGGTTTGCATTTCTCAGCCACCTAAAATTTGATGACAAACTTCTGTTCAAGCCTGGTGAATTCTGTTTGATTTGTCTTCCTTTTGAAGTGTCTGTAAACAAATATTTTTGGAAAATAAAAATAATTTTTTGTATAAACCAATTTTAAACAATGTAGAAACTTCATTTATTGAGAAAAAATTGGAAAAATAAATTTTGCTTTAAAAAAAACCCTCCTTATTTACTGAATGACCCTCGTATATATTTAACAGTTCCTTCCCTCAATCAAAAGAATTTCAGTTATTTATTTTAAAAAATCTCATATTTTATTTAAAATGAGAATCTTTTCTGCTTGTTTTATCTACTTTTATTCTATCTAATTCATTTTTGTCGACATTCGATTTTTACTGAAAGAAATGGTTAGGAAGCTAGTCTCAAAATTCATTATATCCTGAATATGACAGGAAACTGTATCAGATGGTGAGAATCCAGTCCTAGTGTTTGCGGAATGTGGAGTATCCTTTCATTACCATTACTCCCAGATCCACTCTCACCCGACGTGGCTGTACCTGTTAGAGTTCGATCTATTGGTCAAATAGAACTGTTCAATCATTTACAGAGGATTATTATCACCAGTTATTGGGAATCATACAGATGTGTGCAAAGTGTTCGTATTACATAGAAATACTTGAGAATTAAAATTACATATGTTAAATAGCCATACTTGAAGCTAGTTATGTGTGTGCAAACAAATGACTAATATTAAACAAATTTATAAATGTTTGATAGCAATACTTGAAACCATTTAACTGCATACAAACAAATGAGCTCTAACAACTCATTTAAAAATATAGTTACCTACAAACTACTTGCTTAGAAATCATATATATATATAT
>OY757909.1:70005825-70030825 GCA_963585895.1 Sepioteuthis lessoniana
ATAAAATTATTCACATTCGATTGTATCGGTTGCAAAAAAGAAAAAAAATTCTTAAGAAACAACTTCACAAAAAAATGTAAATATGAATTCACAGTGAACGCAATTTTTTATCCACTAGGTATAAAATACGGCAAGATGAGTTGAAATATCATTAAAATCAATCGATCAATTTTCTTTTCGACTATAGTTAGATTCCTCATTAATCAAGAGACTAAAAGCATTATGATCGATCTCAATATTCTCTTCAAATCACTCTCCATTTTAACAAATACAAGATTCAGTAAAATTTTTGTCTGAATTTATTAGATGAACATTCATCATTTTTATGCATTGATTCATTCAAACTGGCTCCAGTTTTGGAGATCTGGAGAGTGTGAATTTCTTCTTCCTTTTCATTACTTCCAGTTTCACTGTGACCTTGAATGGAAGTACATAGTAGGGGCCCATATAAATTATTCCTATTCAACAGGAATGCTTGATTCTATATATCTGTAAATATTTTTTTATTAAGGATTGTTACTTGAAGCTATTATTATTTACTTAATATTATTAAAAAATTATGATCAAATTACTATAAAAAATTATAAATTATTTTTCAAGATTATTATTAAAAGTTATTCCTATCTAATAGGAATTATTGGTACTATATAATTTTAAATAATCTTTTTTATTACGGATTGTTACTTGAAGCTATCATTATTTAGTTAATATTATTAAAATTATTATTAAATTAAGGTAAAAATTATTAAATTATTATTAGAAATTATTATTAAAAATTATTACTATCTAATAGGAATTCTTGATACAATATAACTGTAAATAATCTTTTTTTTTATAACAGATTGTTACTTGAAGCTATAATTATTTATGTAGGATTATTATTAATTGCTTGAAATCACACGTCTGTATACATACAATAACTTTTACGGAAGAGAAATAATTAAGTGTAATCATATAATTATTTGAATTAGGTCGGAATACTTGAATCTACATAACTATGCAAATCATTTGAATCAGATAGAAATACTTGATATCATATAATTGTATAAAAAAAACTCTAAATAAATAACTACACAAAAATGCAAATATAGATGTACAATGAATGTGTTTCCCTAACAACTTTGCTTAGAATAACCCTAGACGGGTTTAAATGCCGTTAAAATCAGTCAATTAGCCAATTAATCAAGCAAAGGGATATTAACCTAGTTTTTTGTTGTTACAAAGTTTCATCCGTTATTACTTCTGCCTTTTGGGAATTTCGAGATGTAAGGCTCTAAAAGTACATCACCCAATTCTTTTACATAAGATTGCATTATGGATATAGTCGTTGTTGCGTCTATTCGACTTATCTATAAGTGTTCAATTCATGATTCAGACGGTAAAATCCATATATTCTATCGACCTGTTGGAGCGACTTAAATTACATTTAAAATATACTGACTATCCTCTACATAGGAGGTAATAACCATCATAAAAGGTGTGCTAGGTATGACTCTAAACTGCATCTTATAGTGATGAGCTCTAGAGAGCGTGGGGTATGTGCTAATGGTCATTGCCCCTAAGTTCACTCAGATTCGGAGTGGTAAGCAGCTCATTGGTCAAGTGGGTAGAGTGTTCGCCAATGCTCTGGGAGACCTGGGTACAATCCCAGGTTGCTTCATACCAAAAACTTTTAAAATGGTACTTGATACCTACTTGCTTAACACTCAACAATATAAGGTACGTATCCAGGGTAAAGTGAAGTAATCCTCGAAAGGAGTAGCGCCCTTTCCTACACTTCAGTGTAGTAGCTATTGAAAAGGGAGCCTTCTGGTCGCCCCGACTACAGTCGCCAACTTTACTCTTACTTAGTACCTGTTTGGATTCCATCTATGTGTCAAATAGATCTGTTTAAAAATTATTTATATTGATAGTATCGAGTAAACAAAAAAGGAAACAAGTACACAAAAAATCTAAATATTAACGTACAATGAATGTCTGGACAAAAACAACCCTAAACGAGTAGACATGCCGGTAAAACCAACCAACCAACCAACCAATCATTTCAGATATGAGCCAAAGATCGTAACTATAAAATACAACCAACGAAGTACTTTTTTTTAAACAAAATAGTTTAATTTATTTGTTTATCGGCATATCAACAGTTTATGGCTTATTTAATGCAGAATTATAATTAATTTCTAAATGTTTGATTACAATCCTATTTTCAACGTTCCATTGAAATCATCTTATAAATCGTACTTTTATTCATCTATAATATTAATTTGTTTTCACATACGTGGTTCCTTCAATAAGTTTCCACCTTTTTTGTACAGGTATTTAAAATTGTCATAGACTCTTGAAAATTTAATATGTTATTGATATGCATCTTATGAGATGACTGACCAATTTTTATGATTTCACGTTCAAATCAACAGGTAAAACACGAATTGGAATACACTCTACTAAAGCCTGATTGTCACAGCTGGTGAATGTCAAAAATGCAATCTGGACGTGAGGACACTTTAGAAGAACGATATGTAATAAAATTCTGTTTTAAACTTGGAAAAAATGCCACAGAAACGTATGGAATGCTTCAGACTGCTTTTGGAGCATCTTGCATGAATCGAGCATCAGTTTTTGTGAGGCATAAGAGATTCAAGGAAGGCTGGGAGTCTATGAAGGATGATGAGAGGTGTGGGAGGAGTAAGGTAGTCAATAGACCACAGTTGATTGGCCAAAGGGGTAGGGTTACTATGTTGAGGTTTTAAGGGAATTCAGGAAGAGATTCCTAGGGAAGAGGCCAGCACTCTTCAAATCGGGTCAGTGGTATTTCCACCAGGACAATGCACCAGTCCACAACTCCATCCTTGTCACAGACTATTTGACCAAGATGGGCATCAACACAGTTCCTCAGCCTCCCTATAGTCCAGACATTGCTCCCTGTGACTTTTGTTTATTCTCTAAGCTGTCGTTATGAGACATTTGAGGAGATGAAAGAGGCTGTGACGAAGTTCATTGACACGCTCACACAAGAGGACTTCCATGGGGCCTTCCACAAGTTGTGGGAACGATACAAGAAGTGCATTATCAGTAAAAGTCCCCATACGAAAAAAGTCTGGAAACTTATTTAATGATCCACGTAGTTATATGCTTTTAAGTATTCATATACAATACTAATAAGTCTTAAACAGATCTATTTACCCCATAGATTGGGACCCTCACCGGTACTGCCACTCTGGGTCAGAGTTAACTGGGAATGAACGGCAATAAAGAAGTATTCTCAACTAGCTAGATTTCCAGAAAAGGAGCCATCCGATTCAGTTTAGTGTCGTACTCACGACACTATTTTAACAAAGAATGTGCACTTGTGGTCATCATTATTACGTACATCGCTTGGAAAACAACAAAGTGTAACAGATTTAGTGTACAGACACTTATGTTTGTTAAAGAACAGCAAATGATTAAACAATAACAATTCAAAATAAAAACAATAAGTTGAAACTCACCATCCACAAACACACACACACAAAATAAATAAATAAATAAACACAACATAACAAAAAAACAAGCTAAATAAATTAAAAGCATGTTGCGACACTGCAATTGAAACTACTATCAACTCTCTTTAAATCAGATTAAAAAATAATTCAATTTGACTCACCTGCGAGGAGTTAGAGATTAAAACCACCTGTAATGGTTTGTCTGCGTTCACATGACTCAAATTAATCAATGAATGATGGTTTAAAAACTAATTTCATTGTTTTTTTTTTTTTGTTAATCCCATTGATGAAGAAAAAGACACATCAGAAGTTTTATTTTCCTCAAGCGCAAGACCATTGAAAAGTACAAAGCCATCCATAAAGAGGTTGGAGTCTCTGTTTCAACGGTATGCATTGTATTTAAAAAGTTTTCTTAGCTTGAGACTGTTAAGAACTTCCATATACATAGAAATAAAAAGAAAGAGAATCGATGATAGAAATCTTCAAAGGTAGATATGAACTGTAGAAAGACATACACAAAAAATTTAAAGAGTTGAAGACGGATCTGAAAAATTGATCCATGGTTTGAACTTTACAAAAACTCTGAAAGTAGCCCAGTCGGATGGAGCAGTAGAACACGTCGACTGCATCCCGGCAGAGGGGTAAAGCCATTCAACGAGTGTCCCTGACATTACACTAAACTTTACATGATGATAAGGATCCAGTCATTTAGGTTTTATGCTTTCTGTTCAGTCTCTGAGACCGTGGAAGTGGGAAGAAATAAACCTGGGTCACCACGTGCGTGGAGTAAGCTTCTTAGTTCTTCAAGAACATTTGTCATCTGACACCCCAGGCACCAAGGGAGAAAAAGAGATCGAATCATCTAATCATAAAATCTGTGATATATATATATATATATATATATATATATATATATATATATATATGAAAGAAACTGATTTCCATAATGAAAATAAGTGTAAATTTTGTGCAAAAAATAGGTTTGAGAAGCTGTAATTTTTGTATCTGCATTTTTAAATTTATTGACCAATCAACGTTTACGCGCTGGTTTTAAAATTTCAATGAATTTTTTGAACGGCAATATCTGAGTTGCTGCGAAAAGAATTGAATGATCAAAACCTAAAATAATTTGAGAGTTTTCCCTCGTAGGTTGTTTAAATTAAAGTTTTTAACCAATCATAATCATTGATAAGTCAACATTTTAAATCTAATTTCTATTCAACCTCAATTTTGTAAATAGCGATAAAAATTATTCATTAGCAGTGGATTTTACAGATTTATTCCGTAAATTTTTCAAAAACATTTCCAGTTAATTTCACGAGTGAAAATCTAACATTCTTTTCCTTCAAGGGTGCCTTTAATTTCAACACCGCTTGATTATCTAAGATTGAACGAATATGTTGTTGTTTATATAAATAATCGTTCGGCTTTTACAATATGTTCTCTTGCAGATGAAAATTTCAGCTGCAACTGCAAATACATTTACACATAAATATACTTTCTCTCTTATATTGTGACACACTCGCACACTGATCTTGTACACTCACAAAATATATCCATTAGATTTAGCACCAAATGAGAGGTGTGTAACACCACGGGACCTAGTAAACTAATGTAGCATTACCTTACTGACTCGACACCATTTCGAATAATTATAGGCATTACATTATTCAAATATAAGACGGACTCGTTACTTCAAAATACGAAAGAGTTTATTTCTGACAGTATACGGCATTCAGACGCGAACCGAGAGAGGAAAATAAAGTAAAAGAATTACTTGTCATAGAAACGCTATCAGATGCATGGGTGACAGATGACAGAAACACCCAACTCCAATTTCTTCACCCTCTTGCCCCCTCGCCCAGAGGGCCGTCAACCCACTGTCTCTTCCTCTGGCCTCTAAACTGACCCAAACTCGACTTCCCCAAACTGACTAAAAACATCTTAAATAATATTTTAATCATTTCTTACTCAAATCATATAAGAACAGGTGTCTAAGTTTCATGCGTTATGCCAACTTTCCATGTATGCACCCAACTTGTATACTTTTCCAATATCATTCCTCAAGTGATTTCCAAAACAACTGGTCAACTTGATATTTTGTCACACACGCAACAATTGCACCATATGACCTTCGCGACGTATACTTCCATTCGAAGATTCTAGTTACTTACAATTTATCATTACCAATAAAATAATTACCTAATATAATTAAGTATGATACTCGAAGAAAACTGCAACATTTCATGTATGAATTTTCACTTTCTCTTTTAAAATATTTACGCCCTGACTAATATTATCTTTTTTTACAAGAAAAACTTAGCAGTTTCTGTTTTTTAACAAACTTTTCACTAAAGTTAAATAAATAAAATTATCAATTTGTAGATCGGTATTCTTTAAATTATATTCTATCAGTCCGATACACACACATACATATATATATATATATATATATATATATTTGGATTCACAGAACATCACATCCCGACTTCCGTCTCGAGAGGGTGGCTCTTTAAACGGTGACCGTGCAAAACTGGTCACGGAGTGCTAGTACAAGTGTATCATTTTACCACTAGAATAGTGGAAGAGATTTTGACTTTGTCAACTCGACATTTCCTTTGATTGCTAGCTTTTTTGGTAACTAATCTATTCGTGTCCCAGTATCACTCACCAACAATGCTACACTATCCACGCGGATTAAATAAAGGGCTTGATTAGAAATTACAAAAGAGGGACTGAAATGTTATACCCATCATTATCATTGTCATCATCAAGGTATGCCGACAGAACGGGTTCCTTTGTCTCTCTCTCTCTCTCTCTCTCTCTCTCTCTCTCTCTCTCTCTCTCTCTTTCTTTCTCCATACCTATCGGCCATCACTATTAGAAATTCCTGAAGACGGCACTCTGTATCCTGACGGAGACTGTCGCTTATGAGTTTGTTCTTTCGTCCCCAGCAGTGTCCACCATGTCTGGCTCGTCCTTCTTGGTTTTGTGAAGTGGAAGTAAGTAGCCGTACAACTTGCTGTTTTGTTGGTTACTGCTTCTGGCATTTGTTCAAAAGCGCACGCAACATCCTTAAGTAGTTCCCACAAAGCTTTTTCTCCCAGCGCATCGTTAATGTGTTTGTGGAGCAACCCTACAGTAGTACCGATAAAATGAAAGTATCGTTTCAGGATCTGTAAAAATTCGGTCATCATATAATCAATGCCCTGCCATTATTAAGTGTAGGAAATTTAATATGTTTTGATCGCTTGTCGCTACGTAAGCGAATACTTCTTGAGACATGTCTTTACAAAAAATAATTAGTGCATTGATCGGTGCTGTCACCATAGATGAAGCCAAAATTAAATTTAAGCCAGAAATCACTTTTGATATTTACTAAGCTTTGCTTAGTACGTCATTGCCAAGTTTCATTTATATTTATTTAGCAAACAAAAATCCACAGAAATTCAATTGGTCAGCAAGAATTAAAAATGTCCTCAATCGATCAGCAGCGTAAAGGAGAAATGTCGACAAGGTAAACATTCATGCACTTGTACACCCACGATTCCGTACACATATACTGATATAAGTAAATAATGTAATGATAGATACGGGCACGCACGCTCACATGCATATATACATTTAAATATATATATATATATATATATATATATATATATATATAGAGAGAGAGAGAGTGTGTGTGGGGGGGTGTCGTCCATTAATAAGTATATCCATCCTTTTTAATGAGAAAAAGTTAAAAACTTCTCGAAATCAAATATATCAGGATTTTTTAAAATTTCAAATTGAATAGTTTACAATCAAAACGGATATCATTTGGAATTTTATAATAACCAAACTCAACACAATTCAAAATTAAGTACACCCCTATATAGTACTATAAAAGGCTCGACAATTACACAAAAAGATAGAATATTCTCGACGACAAAACAAAATTTCAAAAGCTTACTAAATATCTTACCGAATATCTCAAGAAACATTAAAATTATTTCTGACAACAACACTGAAATTGGAACCCTTTAAGCTAGCTAAAAAACCTGGCTACATCTAAAGAAAAAAGCCTTCAAAGCAGGAAACACATTTAGACCTATAATTTCACAGATTAAATAATTATACTACGTAGATAGCTACAGCTATAAACAACATAAGTCAACAATATATACCGAACAAATACGGTCTTAAATCCTCTGACGATGTCATAGAAATTTTAGATTCTATGCACCCAATCACGGCATAACAACTTCGTGCGACGTTGAAAATCTTTTTACTAACGTCCCAGGCCTTGAAATAATTAAGATAATAATAAAGAAAACGTCCTCAATCATCATTGAATCCCTCCTCCAGCCAAAAAACAAAAAAATCTTGAAAATCTACTCCATACCTGCACAACACATATCCCTTTCTATATTCCTTTAGGCAAAATCGTAATACAAAGTGACGGCGTTTCGAAGGGTTCTCCTGTTGGCCCAAGATTTTCAGAAAACTACAGGGTGGAACGATAAAATTGTCGCCCTAGAAAAGATAAGATGATTCCATTTCCGTTTAATAAAAAACATTTTTCTTTTCTTTTTTTTTTGTTGTTGTTGCAGACCACTTACTAGTTGGTCAGTTGTGTACAAATCCCAAGAGCGATAGAATCCTTCTATCAAGTCTGAAAGTGACACAATGTTCAACGAGCGAGATTGGAGATGCGCCGCTTTATAATCATGCTCTCTACCGATCCAAGTTATGACAACATGACCATTGCCAGCACCCTCAAAATGCAAATCTGGATTGCCACGAATAACAGGGACGTGCCTAGGGTGATGAAAACAAAGTCTCCGGCTACGCTTATGGTCTGTGGTGTGGTTTCAAGTGAGGGCCACATCATGCCACCTCACATCTTCGAAGTCGGCTTCAAAGTCAACACCAAAGTATACCTGAATGTGCTGAAGAGTGTGGTGATCCTCTGGTGCAATCAGGTGGGTGGTGGCGGACCCTGGGTGTGGCAGCAGGATTCGGCGCCGACCCACAAGTCCAAAGAGACCCAGGCTTGGCTTCAGAAGGAGTGCTACGACTTTGTACCCTTCTCTCACTGGCCCCCTTCTCCCCGACCTGAACCTACTGGACTACTTCGTTTGGTCATACGTCGAGAACATCACCAATATGACCTCCCACAACACCAAAGCCAGCCTGATCGCCGCCATCCGCTAAGTATTCACCGAGCTCCCGCCGGCGCTTGTGGAAAAGGCATGCTCCCAGTTCTGGATCCGTATCGAGGCGGTGATTGAGGCTGAAGGCGGCTACACTGAATAGATGTCAGCTCTACTACATAATCAAGTTACCGGAATTGATTTTTTCAATAAAAATTTTAAAATAAAGCTGTAGTGTTGTTTTCTTTAGGACGACAATTTTATCGTTCCACCCTGTACATTGAAAATATAATATTCAACACGAAAATAACTAAACCCACTATATACACCCAATACGTCGATGATATCTTTGTCGTAACACAATCCTAAGATAAAATAGACACACTTAAACAGACTCTTGAAGAAAATTCAATTCTAGCTTTCTGCCCAGTCGACTGAGGCTGTAGAATACAGCTACTGCATCTCCACAGAGGGGTAAGACTCCCCAAATTAGCGTCCAGCACATAGCATTATACCATTTGATGGCGATGCTCCAGCCTCGGGGATTTGAGGAATGTGGGGTACCGCTTCATTACCATTGTTCCCAGGTCCTTTCTGGCCCGGAGTAGTACCTGATAGATGGGTCAAATAGAACTGTCTGACACTGAAACTGTGTGTGAACAAATGACTCATGATTAATCGAATTGCTACTTATAAATAGTAATGTTTGGTACAATTTAACTGTGCTAAAGAAATGAGCTCGGGCTTGAAAAAGAATGTTATCAACAAAATCTGTATATGAATCATATATTTGATATATTTGTATAAACCGAATTTGGCATTAAATAACCTACAATGGTTGATACGCCATAAAACCCAAACCAGACAAAACCAAACCAAACCAAATTCTAACTTTCTCGATCAAACTTAACATTATCAAAAAATCTCTTTCCTATGCGTACTCAACGACTCCAGTGTCAATAAAAAAATCACTACATCCCCCCCAAAAAACTATTTAAAACTCGAGTCTAGTCAAGTATCATTGTGAATGTCTTTCAAAATATAAATCTGACTTGATATTAAAAAACTTAAACCATAGAGTATTTTACCTCTCTTCATTTATAACAATATTATATTATATTATATTATTATTATATTATATATATTATATTATATTATATTATACTTCATTTATAACAATATTATATAATATTATATTATATTATATTATTATTATATTATATATATTATATTATATTATATTATACTTCATTTATAACAATATTATTAGGATCGCATAAATAAAGGAACAAATTCGAGTGAATGAATTAGTCGACAAGAAAAATAAAACTCTACTAAAATAAAAAATAAAAACGATAACACTATTGATATATTCCACAGGAATTAAAGGTACAAAAATTACACTGCCCAGTTGGCAGGAGGTCTAGAATACACCAACTGCATCTCTGTAGAGAGGTGAGACCCCACCAGCGTGTGTCCTAGATATAAAATTAACCCATCTGATGTCAAGGTTCTAGCCCTGGATGTTTAGGAAATATAGAGTACTCTTTCATTGCTATTATTCCCAGGTACACTCTGACCCGGAATGGTAACACTTTATAGGGTCCTATCAATTGGTCAAATAGAACTGTTTGACATTTAAACTGTACGACTAACAAATGACTTACATCAAGTCGATTTGTTAGAAATTGAACTCTGACAATTTAGCTGTGTGTAAACAAATGACTGAGGTTTAATTTAATTCTAAGTGATCGATAGCAGTACATGGAACCATTTAACTTTGCTGACTTATGTTTACAAATCATATATATCTCATATATATGTATAGACCGGATTTGGCATTAAATAACCTACAATGATTGATATGCCATAAAAACAAATCAAACCAAACCAATCGTTACCATACATACCACTTTTCCTATACCAGTACCGTAAAACAACATATAACCACAAAAATAGCAGTAATATTGATAATTCACACAACCCGAAATATGAAAAATCTTCACTAACAACACGAAAATCATATGAAAAATTACTGTGAAAAACGCCTTCAAATTCTTAAGGCAATAAGGCATAAAAAAATAAACAGCTTAACATGAATCAAATAGCAGTCAGCACTGATACTAAGATATTAAACATCTTCAATAACTGACACGCTAAGCAAAGAACCCCAAGCGATAATAAGACCTTCGCACAGAATAACTTTTGCACCCCCCCCAAAAAAAAGGAAGAAGCTCTCGAAGGTGACCAATAGATTGAAAGCGGTTAAGAGCAGAACTTAGGCGAGCTTTTCTATCAACTAGACATACAGAAACAGGCAAGATAGAGAAAAACCAAAAACAGATAATAAAAAGTTCCATGGTCTTTAATCAACTATGTCAAGACACTATATATATATATATATATATATATATATATATATATATACTTTGAGATAGATAGATAGATAGATAGATAGATAATATATCTTGTTATATCTATTGATAAATAGTACTCACAATTGATGATAGAGTATAAATATCTACGGTTGCAAAGACAAGGAGCCAGTCACTCAGCTTTTAGGTAAGCAGACACAGTATATATATATATATATATATATATATATATATATATATATATATATATATATATACATATATATATATATACGGGAAGCTAATGTCTAGCCACACTGATGAGTTCTGATAGAACGAAACAGATCTGTCTGTGAATGACAATATATATATATATATATATGTGTGTGTGTGTGTGTGTGTGTGTGTGTGTGTATGTGTGTGTGTGTGTGTGTATGTGTGTGTGTATGTGTGCATGAATTTTGATTTTGGCCTACAGATTCAATGCTCTAAAATTTGGATATAATATATGTACGTATGAATGGATAAACACACAGACACACACAGACACACGCACATTCAGAAATAGAATCAACAATGCCTGGTAACGGTCAGTTTCTCGCCTATGCGTTCATCGGACCAAAGTAAGAAACAAGTAGTCACCAAACACTTTTGACTCTATATCTCTAGGTATCCTAACTTAAACATATATGCTCAATCAATGATATTGAGCACTCTTTATTTATAGATATAGCTAATATATATATATATATATATATATATATATATATTGTCATCATGAATGCACAAATCGGGAAAAAACAGACACAACAAATACAGCCTACACTACGCGTCTAACAGGAATGGACAGCATTTAATAGATTTCATGATAGAAAATAGATTAACCTGCCTCAATACAAACTTTCAAAAAAGGGAGGGGAAATTATGGACCTACACATACGCAAATAAGAGTAAAGCACAGATAGACTACGTCCTTATAAACAGGAAATGGAAAAACAGTGCGATGAATTGCGAGGCATACTCCTCCTTCGAGGGTGTGTCCTCCGATCATCGAATAGTTACGGCCAAAGTACGACTAAGCCTAAGAAAAAACGCCACACGTAAAGCCACGACCAAGCACTATGACTGGGCCCTACTCAACAACAGAGATATTAGAGACAAATATGCATTAGAATTAAGAAACAGATTCGAAGCACTACAAGAGAAGGTAGAAATAGGCACCCCAAATGACGAATATGAAAATTTTGTAGAAGCACACCTGGAGGCGGCAGAAAAGTGTATTCCAACAAAACCTAGAACTAAATATAGAGTCCCTTGGGAAACGCTAGCGGCTAGAGAAAAACGTGCACTCGTGAAGACTGTCTCCAAAAACTATCAACAGAACCCAACAAATACAAATGCACGAGAACTAGAAAAGGCGCAACATCAATTAACAGGAATATACCTAAAAGAACAGGCAGAATACGTACAAAATCAGATAGATAAGATTAGAGACTCGGTGGAAGATAGGCAATCCAGGATAGCCTGGCAAACAATAAACGAAGTAAGTGGAAGAAAGAGCACAGCCAAAGCAAAATTGAAAGCTGCAAGCCAACAAGAAAGAATAAAACTGTGGGAACAGCATTTCAAAAATCTACTAGGAAACCCACCGGAAATAACGGATGAACCGATCACCAGAATTATTAGTAAGCAATTAGACGTAAAACTAGGTCCTTTCACCAAAGAAGAACTCGACACGGTTCTCAGAAGAATTAAAAATAGGAAAGCGGCGGGGCTAGACGAGATCCCCCCAGAAGTGTGGAAGACGAGACAATTCGACGATATACTGCTCCGGCAATGCAACGCAGTCTATAGTCAAAATAGGATAGAACGATGGACGAAGGGATGCATCCTTCCATTCCCTAAAAAAGGCGACCTCGGACTAGCCAAGAACTACCGAGGGATAACACTTACATCCATAGCAGCCAAAATCTACAATGCCCTACTACGAAACCGCATAGAACCCAAAATGGAAAACATCCTTAGGAAAAACCAAAATGGCTTCCGGAGAAATAGATCCACAACCTCACAAATACTGACCATCCGTAGAATCCTGGAAGGCGTTCGGGCAAAAAACTTACAGGCGACATTACTATTTGTCGACTTTACCAAGGCCTTCGATTCCATACACAGAGGGAAGATGGAGCAAATCCTACTAGCTTACGGCCTACCAAAAGAAACCGTAGCAGCGATAATGATTCTCTACAGAAACACCAAAGTAAAAGTACGTTCACCAGATGGAGACACGGAATACTTCGACATTGTTGCAGGAGTACTACAAGGAGACACACTAGCCCCGTACCTCTTTATCATCTGTCTAGACTATGTGCTTAGGACTTCGATCGACAAAATCAGAGAAAATGGCTTTGAGCTGACTAAGAGAAGAAGCAAAAGGTACCCCGCAAAAACAATCACGGACGCCGACTACGCTGATGACTTGGCGTTACTAGCGAATACGCCTAATCAAGCAGAGACACTACTACATAGTCTGGAACGAGCTGCAGCTGGCATTGGCCTACATGTCAATGCAAACAAAACCGAATATATGTGTTACAACCAAACAGGCAACATTGCCACACTAGACGGAGCCTCTCTGAAACTAGTCGACAAATTCACCTACCTAGGAAGCAGCGTCTCATCAACCGAGAAGGACATCGACACACGACTGACGAAGGCATGGACAGCTATCGATAGGCTCTCGATCATATGGAAGTCGGACCTAACAGATAAAATGAAACGCAGTTTCTTCCAGGCAGCGGTTGTGTCGATACTGCTATATGGATGCACCACATGGACGCTTACGAAGCGGCTGGAGAGGAGGCTGGACGGAAATTACACAAGAATGTTGAGAGCAGTATTAAACAAGTCCTGGCGACAACACCCCACGAGACTCCAACTATACGGACACTTGCCCCCCATCACAAAAACTATACAAGTTCGACGAACCAGACACGCGGGACACTGCTGGAGAAGCAAGGACGAGCTCATAAGCGATGTACTCCTGTGGACCCCCACTCATGGATGTGCAAGTGTGGGACGACCAGCACGAACTTACATACAGCAGCTATGTGAGGACACGGGTTGTAATCCTGAAGACCTGCCGGAGGCGATGAGTGATAGGGAGAAATGGCGAGAGACGGTCAGGGATATCCGCGCAGGCGGCGCGACATGATGATGATATATATATATATGTGTGTGTGTGTGTGTGTGTGTGTGTGTGCGTGTGTGTCTTTGTGTAAGTCAGTATAGTTGGCGACTGTAGTCGAGAGCGACCAGAAGGCTCCCTTTTCAATTGCTACAACCGAGGTGAAGGGGAGGGCGCTACTCCTTTCTCTGGATTGCTCCACTTTACTCTTGATACGTACATTATATTGCTGAGTGTTAAGCAAGTAGGTATCAAGTACCATTTTTAAAGTCTTTGGTATGACGCGACCTGGGATTGAACCCTGGTCTCCCGGCCCATCGGCGAACACTCTACCCACTAGGCTAATGAGCCGATTCCTTACTTTTTACAAGGTGTCTCATACTTTTTACATATCACCCTTTACTTTTTACCTTTTGACTTCTTTATTCATCCATTCGCCGTAAAATACTGAGCCACTAAAGAGAAAAAGTTATGAAATTTCCCCTTAAATAATATATATATATATATATATATATATATATATATATATAAACAGATAAACTGTTACCAATTATTTATAATTTATTAATAGCAGATAAACTGTTACCAATTATCTATTTACATATAACTCCCGTTAAAGAATAAAGTTCATCGTTTCCTTTCAATACTGTAATTTTACGTCAGATAATATTCATAATGTTTCGTTTTTTTTTATTCAATGACTTAGAAACCTTCATGGGATATTTAATGCAAAAGTCATCATTCTAGAAGGACAGCAGTTGACAGAGATAAGGGGTTTCATTCCTTTTCCAAGGATATTAACCTGAAAGTGAATGCTGTAGTCCAACTTGAGTTCGAACTCGTTTACTACGATGAATTTGAGTACAGAAATAAGTGTTAGTCTATTTGTCTGTATCGTAGGGTGGTATATTCATCAAAACGATAATTCAGGTTAGGATGTATTGGATTCAAAGATGTTGGATGGAATTCTTGGTATAAGTTATAGACAACTTCCTGACGGAAATATATAGCAATTTGACGTTGCATTTTGGGAAAAAATACATCTTCCAATTACTTTAAAACTTTGAACCAGTGTCAGTTATTTTAATCTGACTTTTTTGCTTGCCGGAAGCACCTATCTTATAGCTGTAAATGGTGAAAACTGGATATTGATTCGAAACATTGAACGACCATTTGTAAGTTTCCAAGTTTTATTCTCTGTATTAACGTTTAATATGTCAAACCTATTACCAATGCAAGCATTCGAAAAGGTTTTCTAAAGATGAGTTTTAAAGTTCTTGGGTATTTCTGTATAATTTGATGCATTTTGACAGGTTGAAATTTTCTTTGATTTAAAGAGTCAAAAAAGTTCACCGAAAGTGAATGAAGAATCCTTTAACTCATCACTCGATAAAAATGAACTCAGAATTAATAAAGAGAAAAGAACGCTTCTCTAGTTAAATATCTTCATTTAACGCTGAAAAGAATAGTTAAAGATGGAAGTAGGAAACTCTCTGATCTGCAGAAATTGCGACAATCAATTTTCTAAAAGAAACTCAAGTGTTTACAGCAGTTTATTGATGGCGTTTTTGCTTTAGACAATCAACACAGTATGAATGAGAGCTCTGGGTATGACATTAGATTACATCTGATGGGTTACTTAATAAGGCTAAAGAACCCAGTCTATCTTACAATATATTCGTCAAATTAAGAGAAAGATTCATGCCTATTAAAAGGGTGAAGTGAAATAGGAACAACCCCGTCCAAGATTTGAAATGAGTTCGTCCAGTTCATTTCCTACAAATATCAGTTAAAATCAAATGCGTTTTCACACACACACACACACACACACACACACACACACACACACACACACACACACACACACACACACATCCAATTTATTAGTCAAATAGAACTGTTCAATCTTTTCCTCGGAATTATTATCGATACTAAATAGAATTATAAGTGTTAAACTTGAAACCATATAAATGTGTGCAAATAGAACTATTTGTGTTAAAATGCAAGATCTGAAGCCACTTAACTGTGTGCAAACAAATGAAATTTGGCTCGTTTAAAAATGTTACTGAGAAACTATTCGCTTATAAATCACACACGCACACACACACGCACACACACTTATATTTATATATGAATATACGTAAGAGTATTCGACATTAAGTAGCCCACAAGGTTGATATGCCATAAAACACCACCTAACCAAACCAAAGTAGACTATACGCACACACACACACACACAAGCAAGGATATATATATATATATATATATATATATATATATATATATATATATATATATATATATATGTGTATGTATTTGAAAATTGACTTTAGCAGTGTGCTTATGTTTAGATATTTTAAAAACGAATAAAATATTAAAACTTGTTCCTTAATTCCATTCACGTCTAGTCAGAGAATTTTTTCAAATGGGGGTATTGGAGGCAGCACCTATTGGAAAGTCCTATTTACGCTGCTGTTTATCATACTTGAATCAAGTAGTAACAGACATCAGCTCGCTATTCCCGAGGCGCTACAAGTCATAAAATTCAAACGGGGCTTTTTCTAAAGAAAACTTTTTATACCCCCATTTTATTCTATTGTCACTTGGAATCAAAAGAAACCAACATCATCCACACCAACTCCGCTGTAGCACGGTAACTCCATTTTTTCCACACAATCACCGTTCACCACCACCCAATTTTAAATTCCTCTTAAATTTCACGGAAAAAATTCTCTGACGAGACGTGAACGAAGTTAAGGATCCCAAAAAGAATTTGTTTTAACATTTTACTCGATTTTAAAATATTTCAACCTGGGCATGCTGATAAAGTCAATTTTCAAATCCTGAACGCACCAAAATACACACACACACACACACACACACACACACACACACACACACACACACACACACACACACACACACACACACACACACATATATATATATATATATATATATATATATATATATATATATATATATATATTATTTGGTTAAGTTAAACCGGAGTTGGGAGTAATTCCATCAGGACAAGAAAACTATTCAAAAGTGAACATGTAAATTTTCCTGGTAAAGAGCTCAATGTAACAGACATTACAGAGCAATAATTTCATTAATAATATATATATATATATATATATATATATATATATATATATATATATATATATATATATATGTATATATATATATATATGTAGGAACATTAAATAATTGCTAAAGCACCGTAATGCAGAATCATTATAGAGCAATAATTTCGTTAATGAATATATATATATATATATATATATATATATATATATATGGGGGGGGGAACATTAAATAATTGCTAAAGCGCCATAATGCAGAATCATAATAAACGAGTTTGAACTCCAGTCGCACTATAAGGTTCACTTTCGGACAAATACCATTGGGAAATGTATGAACCTCCTTATCCTCCCAGCTATGGCTTAAATGGTACCACTACTGTCCTTCTAGAAGGCTGGATTGGCATTAAATAACCCAAGAATGTTGATATGCCATTAAAATAACCAATAAATTTTAAAAATTACGAATCTAATACGAATTGATTATCTAGTAAGTAAGTAAGTTGGCGACCATAGTCGAGGGAGACCCGAAGGCTCCCTTTTCGATAGCTACTACATCAAGGTGTTGGGAAGGGCGCTACTCCTTTCCCAGGATTTCTCCACTTTACCCTTGATCCGTACCTTATAATGCTGGGTGTTAAGCCAAGAGGCATCAAGTGCCATTTTTAAAGTCTTTGTATGACTCGACCTGGGATTGAACCCAGGCCTCCCTGGCCATTGGCGAACACTCTAACCATTATACCAAGGAAGGAATCACTATTTTTTTAATTCAAGTATATAAGTGGTTGAGTATAACAAAAGTATGTGATCTTCCTGAATTCACTGATGGTATCCCTTGCAGAGGGATAACAGCCCCCACCTCACACGCAAGGAGGGTCCTGGTTATGACAGTAAGATGCATTTGGTGGTACAATTCCGGTTCTGGAGATTTGGAGTGTGGAGTACTCCTTGTTAGCAGTTACTCCCAGTTACTCTTAAGAAATAATTAAAAAAAATGTAAAAATGAATGTACATTGTAAGCAATTTCTTAACCTCTCAGCTTAAAACAACTCTTAACAGATTGATATGACGTTAAAATCAACCAATCAATTATTATGAATGTGGTTGCTTCACCGACCCTACATCGTAAAGTAAGCATGGTTGCCATAAAGACCATTTCAATTGAAGTTTGCTGAATTTGCGGTCTTGTGCAATTCTAAGTTAGATTTGCAACAATTTCTACCTTACCGATCGATAGCCTTTGATGAAATGCAAAGAAGTCTAGCAAACTGGTTCTCTTATGAACTGAAAGTGTTCCTCTTTGTGACTTTGTGTCAGAAAAAGCTGAGTGTAGTAAATAATCATTACTACTATTATAGGTCAATTTTCACTGGGTGCTCCACACCTTGAGCCAGACTAATTTAAGATCTATAAATATCAATGCGATTGAAACTGTCAACAAATTCTTTGGCGAATTGTGAGGAATGTTTTTACAATTTTACAAGGTAAATAAAAGACAGAAAATGCTTTTCAGAAAATTACTCCAGCTTTTGTCGATCTTGCAAAATCATTGGATAACTCTAAACAATCTCTGCAGCAAGTATTTGCGAAGACTTTGAAATCAGCTGGTCTATTTATTTAAAAAAAAGAAAAAGAAAAAAAAAACCCAAAACAAAAGCAAAAAAAACGTACCCAGCGTTTCAGGTGTCAGCTGAAATTAAAAGATGAGAAACTCTTTAAGGAAGAAAGTACATCATCATGACAAAATCATGACAAAATACAACGTATTTCAGAAACATTTATTTCATTTGGGATGTACAGGGTGGTTTAGAAACTTTTTTTTATAATTTTGTAATATAATAAATTGACTAATTCTTATCAAAATGAGTACAGTCGATTGGGGCTGTAGAATACACCGACTGGATCTCTTCAGAGGGCTAAGACACCACCCACCCAACGTGTGTCCTTGATATGATATTAAACAATTTGATGGAGAGGTTTCAGCTATTCTTATGCTTTGGGGAATGCAGAGTACTGTTTCATCGCAATCGCTCCAAGGTCCTCTCTGGTCCGGAGTGGTAGCATCTAATCAGATCTGATCTATGTGTCAAATAGAACTGTTTGAAATTTAAACTGTGTACAAACAAATGACATGTTAAATTCAATAGTTTGAAATAAAACTGTTTTATCATTTAACTGTGTGTAAACAAATAACTGATCTCTTCTTGAATTGTTAGTGATACATGGGAATACTTGGAACCATTTAACTGTGTGCAAACGAACGAATAGTGTTGAATAGAATGACACGTGTTAAATAGCACTAGTTGATTGAAACCATTTAATGGTGAGCAAAAAAAAATTAGCTCGAGAACGTTTAAAAATATTATCAACAAAATGTGCTTACAAATCATATATATTTAATATATATGTATAAAGAGGATTTTGCGTTAAATAACCTACAATGTTTGATATGCTATACAACCTAACGAAACCAAATTCTATATATTTGATATATATGTATAAAGAGAATTTGGTATCAAATAACCTACAATGGTTGATGTGCCATATAACCCGACCAAACCAAATCATATATTTTTGATACATATGTATAAAGAGAATTTGGCATTAAATGACCTATAATGGTTGATGTGCCATATAACCCGACCAAACCAAATCATATATTTTTGATACATATGTATAAAGAGAATTTGGCATTAAATAACCTACAATGGTTGATGTGCCATATAACCCGACCAAACCAAATCATATATTTTTGATAAATGTGTATAAAGAGAATTAGTGAAGTTTAACTTGAAATAATTATAGTTACTCTCCTTCATCTAAGAAATTTGGGCAACTTTCGATGATTACATTTGTTACTAACCGAACAAAAATCAAATGAACAAAAAGTCAGTCCAAATGAATAATAATGACAATAATTTATGTAATAAATTCAGACAAGATCAAATTATTTTGAATTGAATTACCACGACCAGAAAAAAATATGAAGATCAAATTACTTACTTCAACTAAAAAAAAAACAACAACAAAAAAAAAAACAAAACAAATGTAGGTTACGTGGTGACAGGTATGAAACGCTTAATGACATAACGAACAAATGCCGCAAGCTTGCGCAAAAGAATACAACATTAGGTACAACTGGATGAAAAAGGTCATTCACTGGGAATTGTGCAAGAGATTAAAATTTGACCATGCAGAACCTAGAAAAGGAGACTCATAAAATCCTCTGGTTCTTTAAGATACAAACAGATCATTAAATCCCGGCCAGAAGACCAGACATAGAATTAATTAAAAAGAAGAAAAGACCTTGTCTACTAGTAGATTTTGACATTTCAGTGTACTATTAAGTAAAAATAAAAGAAAGTGAAAAGATTGAGAAATATCTGGATCTTGCCAGTGAGCAAAAAATGTCATGAAACATGCAAGTGACGATGATAATGAGCCATTTGAAAGTCTCAAAAAGCCTGGAAAAGAGATCAGACTAAAAATCAAGATCCTCCAGATCACAGCAATATTAAGAATAATTAAAATACTTCGAAGAGTTTTGTAGATCTGAGGAGACTTGATGTCACTCAAAAGTCAGCGAAAACCATCTATTACAGCTGGTGGGAAAAACAAACTTTGGCTGACACATTTTTTTTCTTTGTTTAATGGCATATAAACCTTCATGAATTATTTTGGTTTGGTTTGGTTTGACTTGGTTTTATGGCATATCAGCCATCATTGGTTATCTAACACCAAATCCTTTTTACACATATACGAGGTGCATACAATAAAGTTTCAGACTTTTTTCGTGTGTGCACTTTTATTGATAGTACACACATGAAACTCTAGTCTCCTTCGAAGTAATCTCCTCCGGCTGCAATGTACCGTTCCCACAACTTTTGAAAGGTCCCATGGAAGTCATCTTGTGTGAGCGTGTCCATGATCTTCGTCACAGCCTCTTTCATCTCCTCAATTGTCTCATAACGATAGCCTCTGAGCTTAGGGAATAACCAAAAGTCACAGGGAGCAATGTCTGGACTATAGGGATGCCTATCTTGCTCAAATAGTCTGTGACAAGGATGGAGTTGTAGACTGGTGCATTGTTCTGGTGGAAATGCCACTGACCCGATTTGAAGAGTGCTGTCCTCTTCCCTAGGAATCTCTTCCTGAACTCCCTTAAAACCTCAACATAGTAACCCTACCCCTTTGGCCAATCAACTCTGGTGTATTGAATTCCTTACTCCTCCCACACCTCTCATCATCCCTCACAGACCGCCTGCCTTCCTTGAATCTCTTATGCCACTCAAAAACTGATGCTCGATTCATGCAAGATGGTCGAAAAGTAGTCTGAAGCGTTTCTGTGGCATTTTTTCCAAGTTTAAAACAGAATTTTTTTGCATACCGTTCTTCTAAAGTGTCCTCACGTCCCGATTGCATTTTTGAAACTCACCAGCAGTGACAATCAGGCTTTATTAGGGTGTATTCCAATTCGTGCTGTAGCTGCTGATTTGAACGTGAAATCATAAAAATTGGTCAGTCATCTCATAAGATGTATTGCAATACATACTGAATTTTCAAGTGTCTACAACAATTTTAAATGCCCATACGAAAAAAGTCTGGAACCTTATTGAAGGCACCTCGTATATCAAATATATACGATTATTAAACCCACTTTGTAGACAGCATTTTTAAACAAGCCTAAGCTCATTCTTTTACACTCAGTTAAATGTTTCCAAGTATTGCTATGTATCACTACGAATTCAATTAAACATCGAACATTTCTATTTACTATCAATCATTTGTTTGCACACAGTTAAATGGTTTCAATTATTGTGATGTAACAGTAACAATGTAACACCAGTCATTTGTTTGCGCACATTTAAATGGATATACGTATGATTTGTCTGTGAATAATTTGTAGGTAGTTTTATTTTTAAATGAGTTAGAACTAGTTTGTTTGCACACTAGTATTGCAATTGTTTTTATACAATTAAATGGTTTCAATTATTGCTATCTAACACTAATAATTTTATTCAATATTAACCATTTGTTTGCTGATAGTGACGTGGTTACAAGTAATATTATTTAACACTAATTATTCTATTCACCACTATTCATTAAATTGCACACAGTTAAATGGTTCCAATTATTGCTATGTATCACAAACAATTCAATTAAATATCAGTCATTTGTTTACACACAATTAAATGATCAAACAGTTCTATTTCTAACTATGTAACTTATGTCAATTGTTTGGACTCAGCTGAAATGTCAAATAGTTCTATTTGGCCCATAGATAGGATATTATCAGGTGCTACCACTCCGGGACAGAGTAGGCCTGAGAGCAATGGCAATGAAGGAGTATTCTGCATTCCTCAAAGCTCCAGCATTACTGGAGCCTCACCATCATATAGTTTTGTGTCATATCTAGGACACTCGTTGGGAGGGCGGTTACCTCTCAGCAGAGATGCCGTCGGCGTATTCTCTAGCATAGATTATTTTGATGCCAAAGCCAAGCTTGTAGAAGAACAGTAGAGGTACTATTTAACCAATAGCCGGCGTGGGGTGGAGTTCTTACTTTTCCAAGGACATTATTTCGAAGATGAATGCTATAGCGTTCGAACTCGGTCACTTCAAGGCTGTAGTTTAGCACATTAAACATGATATCATAGGAACACTTCCTCTGATATAATAAAGGTGTGCGGTGGATAGAAGAGAAATAAAATGAAAGAAATATCACTAAAAATGAATAAGAATAACAATGCTTTTCTTTTTAAAAAAACATCATCTTATTTTCTAATCAAAATTCGAGTTATAGCCGAAATAAACCTCTTCGCTTTTCCTTTAACTTAAAGAAGATATCCATATCGGTTTCAGTTCGACGGTCTTAAGTCGTGGCTTTTACAGTCCATGTCTTCTCAGAACATTTGCAAGCAGTTAATCAATAACCATTTATAAGCCGTTGAGTTTGACTTATGTTCAGCACAAGGAAAGCTGGATTAGTGGCTTAGAAGTTTCAACGCCAATCCATCATACCTAACTGTTCATGCTTGTTATGGCTTAGTGACCTTTTCTTCAAGAACATTGATTTTCTAATCACCAAAAGCGGCCCGTTATCTAGCGGGTGGTCAGTCCATTATGTTACACTTACGTAAGTAACATCGAAAATGGCAGACATGATCTTGTGACATGACGTGACAAGTAGATATTCATCAGAGGAAGAAGAAAAAGCATAATTGAGTATATGTATATATGTATATATATAAACAAGTTGACTGCATAGTAGCTATATATATATATATATATATATATATATATATAACTGCTCTGTCTGACAGCTTGTTTTTTCTACTTTGTTGGGATTTAGGTGTAGCATATGATTGAATCGCCGAGAGCATTCAGAACCATTATTACGGAATAGTGAGTTCGATCCTCACTGGGTGACAAATCTAAGCTATGCATTATTTTTGGGTAACTCACCTGGTGTTATAGTTTTGAGTAATTATGAATCGGCGATATGTACTGAGCAAACCAGTGTTAGTGAGTTCGGTTCTCACTGAGTGCCGCATACTTCTGGCCCTATAAATGAGTCAGCTAAGCTTAGTATATGAAGAGCGCCTTGCATGATATAATGGTTAACAACCTGGATTAGCTAATGTTTGTGAGTTCTATTCTTACTGGGTTCTCCATACTTCCGGTCTAGGTAAGCTTAGTAAATAGCTAAAATTGTATCACCGCAACATCCGTTCATTCCCGCCTAAAATAAGTTTCTGACTCGCTCACTATATGCCTTGATAAAGGTTGCTTATTCAACTGAATGCAATTAGCTGATTTGAATATTTTGGTTTAAAACTTATTACAAAAAAATTAAAGAAAAAAAATTAAGCGATTGTTTTGTTGAAAGATTCTAATAATTATTCTCAGCTTCCGTTGTGTTGTTATCAGTCTTGACTTTCATAGAGATCTGCAACATTTACCTCATTGCAAAATAAAAATATGAACCTCAGTATATATGTACATATATATTTTTTTCTAAGTATTTTAGCCCATCTCAGCACTGCAATAATATCAATTCTTCCTCTGATCTCTAATTCCTCCAGCCTTTTTTGCAAGTCGTTGAGGACCATTCCAAACGCATCAACTACAATTGGTATTGCCGTCACCCTCATGTTCCACAGCTTTTTTTTAGTTCCTCGGTAAGATCAAGGTATTTCTCCATCTTTTCGTTTTCTTTCATTGTTACTCTATGGTCTGCTGGAGCAGCAAAAGTCACTAGATAAGTTCTTTTCTTGTAAATTAGAAATAGGACTGTCTTTTAAGTCGGAGTTAGTGGATTCGTTTGTATTTTAATATCCCTGAGGATTTTATCTCATTTTGTATTAAAAAGTCCCTGAGGATTTTTATCTCATTTTCTTGGGCAGGTTCTGGTTTGTGCATATACCATTTAGTAGTTTGATCAAATTGTAATCTCTTGCAAAATTCCCAGTAGATCATTTTTCCTACCCTGTCATGCCTAAATCTCTATTATTTTATTGATATTTCGCTTATTATATGATCAACCCTTTTATCTCTGTCACTAAAGAACATCTACTTGTTATGTTTTTGCTTATAAATTTTCGCTTTGATATCATTTATCTAATTTAGATTAATAATATCAAAGCGAAAATTAATTATACTGGAATACTATTATACTGAACTGCTATTATATTGAACTGCTATTAAAAGAGTTTCAGTTTCTCTTTGAGATTTTTTCCTTTTAGTTATCTCCAGT
>OY757909.1:70035825-70180825 GCA_963585895.1 Sepioteuthis lessoniana
GAATAGGGATAGTTTTTAAGCAGGCCTATTTGACCTATAAATAAGACCCTAATTGTTATTACTACTCCGGGTCAGAGTGAAGCAGGGAATAAGGGCAATGAAAGGGTAATCTACATTCCCTTGAACTTTAGAACAAGAGCCTCACCGTCAAATGTAGTTTATTTTTTTTACTTATTAGGTGCGGTCACGCCCAGGACATGGTTTTCTTCTATTTTTTGGTAGGGTCTTCCCCTCAACATAAGGTATAAACAACGTATTTTCAACCTCACCGACAGTGTTCACTAAAGTTTATTGTTGCAGTAAAGACGGACAGATTAATCATCAGTTTACATCACTTAAAAGTGGGGTGTCCTCTTGGTGTAATGGTTAAAGCGATGGACTGCGGAATCGTAGTAAGCGAGTTCGTACTCCAATCGCGCTATTACGTCCATTTTCGGGCAAATACCTTTGGGAATGGTATGAACCCCTTATCCTCCCAGTTATGGGTTAAATAATACCACTACTGTTCTTCTAAGAGAATAGCTTTGGCATTAAATAACCTACAAAGGTTGATATGCCATTAAACAAAGAAACCAAACCATCACTTAAATCTCTGCCCGTAGGATGATGATTCAGCTACTAAGAATAATTCTGTTTTGATCAAGATTCGTCAAAAGATAGACTACAATGTAAACTATAAAAAATGATCTTATTCTTTCAATGTTAAAATATATGATATGTTTTGGATTGTGTTCTGAAATTGCAATGATGTCCTGTAAATTCTCAATGGATTCCATGCGTAATTATTATGAATACATGAATTTTTTACACCAGATATATCAATTGACAACAAGCAATTTTGCCAATTTGAATTGTTCTGTAGTTTTAATCCTCTTGAATCTGGAAGAATTTTATAATTTCACTTTGTTTTTAAGGATATTTGAAATAAATTCTACTGCAGCAATGTACATTGGTATGACCTTTTCAATACATTTTGCATTTTTTTTTTCAGCTTTTGATCAAAATGTATTCAGTTCGTTCGGTGGTCGGTTTATAAAAACTATGCTATTATCTTTTTATTACAATAAGGACTTAAAAAAATCTCTCCTACCTTCCCATCTCAATGACCGGAATTCTATTCAAAGAAATGGATTGCTTTGACAAACACTGAAGTCTCTACTTTACTCTGGATTTGAAGTAGGACACCTATATTACGTTGATTGTAATTGGCGCAACAAAAATAGTACAGCAATTCTATCGCATGATACTTTCATATGTTATAAAAAAGCCAGATTCATCCAATGATTTAATACTGTTCTCATATCTGTTCATGTTCCTCTCAGCTTATTTTGTCTAATTTGAATAAAGAGCGAGACTGGTTGCACGGCCTTGTAAGAGAGGATCGTTTCTTATCAATTCAGCCACTTTGCAATAGCTGGAATGTAAGTAGTTTTTCCCTCTTCTCTTACAACTTTTCTTGAAGATATTTAGATGGGAGTTTTATAGAAGATGCTTAGATAAGCTGCATTCAGTGGTTCCACCAATTCGAGAATTTTTTCCAGTATGAAAAGGTTTTTTTCTTGTTTTTACCTAATTGCATCCGATTGTTATAAACCTTCCGACTATTTCCAACAGCCTCTCTCTTAGAAAACCTGTTTTGTGAATTAAAATTACTAACGAATGTTTTTCTCTCTATTAAAATACGTACTTATGCTAAACTGGATTGTTTGAAATAGAACTATTTTGACATTTAACTGTGTGTAAAGAAAAACTATTCTTATACTAAACTTAATTAGTATCTTACCCTGGGTTAGTCTGGAGTTTATTTTTTGTTATTTTATGGCATCTTTTGTAATACACTTGTCTTTTACTCGTCCTTTCATAACCATATATAGTTATTGTCCAGTCGGCTGTAGCAGTAGTATACACCGACTGTTTCTCTGCAGAGGGGGTAAGACCCCCAACAAACGAGTATCCTCTATATGACACGAAACAATCTGATGCTGATGTTCCAGTAATGCTTTGGAATGGAACTTTGCGGAATACAGAGTACCCCTTTATAGCCATCGCTCTCAGGTCCACTCGGGCCCGGTGTGGTAACACCCGATACGATTCTGTCTATGGGTCAAATAGAAGTAAACTGTGTTGGTTGAGATGGGACTGTTTTGACATTTAAAATACGTACTTATGCTAAACTGAAATTGTTTTAAATAGAATTGTTTTTGACATTGAAACTGTCCTTATGCTAAACTGGATTGTTTGAAATAGAACTGCTTTGAAATTTAACCGAGTGTGAACAAAAACTATTCTCATACTAGACTGAATTGTTCGAAATAGAACTGTTATATGCATAAACATTGATTTGGCATGAATAACCTTCAATGTCTGATGTGCCATAAAACCGAAAAGAAGTAAAAGTAAGGTAGTTGCCCAGGCGGCTGGGGCTGTAGAATACACCGACTACACCTCTGCAGATGGGTAAGACCCCTCAATGAGTATCCTGGATTTGACACTAAACAATCTGATGATGAAGTTCCAGTGATGCTGGAGCTATGGGAAATATGGAGTACCCCTTCATTGCCATTGCTCCCAGGTCCACTCTAGCCCGGAATGGTAGCACCTTATAGGGCCCTATCTATGGGTTAAATAGAACTAACTACATACATATGCTAAACTGAGTTGTTTGTCTAAACTGAATAGTTTGAAGTAGAGGGTTTTTGACAATTAAACCATACTTACATTTAAACGGCATGTTTATTCTAAACTGAATTATTTGAAATGGAACTGTTTTTTGACATGGAAGCTGTACTTACACTAAACTGATTTGTTTAATATAGAACTATTTTGACATTTAACTGTGTATAAACAAAATCTGTACTTATACTAAACGGAATTAGCTGGAGTAAAACCGCTTGACTAAAATGAATAGCTTGAAATAGAAATGTTTTTCATAATTAATTGCGCGGTATTCAAACCAAGCAAAACCATAAATATATATATACACTCACGTCTGATATATATATATATATATATAGAGAGAGAGAGAGCGAGAGAGAAAATAATTCATTTTGCTGCCTCTAGCAAACAGCATACGTTCTTTCGGAAACTTTACCTCTACAGACATATGTTATGTTGGTCAAGTGGCTTTACTTCGGGTGACTAACATCTTTATCATTTATCTTTTATCTTTTGCTAAACCTTTGCCGGAAGTGGTAATGTGACGTTGCGTAGCGTGTTTTTGGCAAATGTGTTCATCTTGCTTCTATTGTTCCTAAATATTTGCAACAACTAAATCTTAAATTGTACACTCCGAATGAATCTAAAAGTTTTAAAATCTTTTTTGTATTATGTTATTTATTACTACTAATAAAGTATTTTTCTTTTCGTCGGAAATCCAAATAGGTGAATTTATTATGATGTACAGTCGACGTTGAACGTTTCGGTTTCAGTAAACATCATCAGGACTTGGATATCAGGATAGTTCATTTCCATTTTGATCCATATTTACTTTCATATATATATATATATATATATATATATATATACGAGTATCATTAAATCAGTTTCCAGACTTTTTTCGTATGGGCACTTTTATTGATAGTACACACATGAAACTCTAGTCCCCTTCGAAGTAATCTCCTCCAGTCACAATGCACTAATTGTACCGTTCCAACAATTTCTGGAAGGCCCCATGGAAGTCCTCTTGTGTGAGCGTGTCAATGACCTTCGTCACAGCACTCTTCAAATCGGGTCAATGGTATTTCCACCAGGACAATGCACCAGTCTACAACTCCATCCTTGTCAGAGACTATTTGACCAAGATGAACATCAACACAGTTCCTCAGCCTCCCTATAGTCCAGACATTGCTCCCTGTGACTTTTGGTTATCCCCTAAGCTCAAAGGCTATCGTTATGAGACAATTGAGGAGATGAAAGAGGCTGTGACGAAGGTCATGGACACGCTCACACAAGAGGACTTCCATGGGGCCTTCCAGAAATTGTTGGAACTGTACAAGTGCATTGTAGCCGGAGGAGATTACTTCGAAGGGGACAAGAGTTTCATGTGTGTACTATCAATAAAAGTGCCCACACGAAAAAGGTCAGGAAACTTATTGTGTGCTCCTTGTATATGATTTGTAAACACAAGTCAACAAAGTTAAATAGTTCCATGTATTGTTATGTATCACTAAGAATTCATTTAAACATTAGTCATTTGTTTACACACAGTTAAATGATGAAACAGTTCAATGTCGAAAAATTCAGTCCAGCATAGATTATTTGCTTGCACTCTGTTTAAATGTAAAATAGTTCTATTTGACCCATAGATGGTAACACTCACCGTGGACCTGGGAGCGAGGGCAATGAAGGGCTACTCCGGATTCATCAAAGTTCCGGCATTGGTGGAGCCTCACCGTCAGATTGTTTAGTGTCATATTCAGGACAGTGAAGGGGGTCATACTCTTCTGTATAGATGCAGTCGGTGTAATCTACTGCTCCAACCGACTGGGCTGCGTTTGAACTGTCTTCCTAAATTTAGAACTGTTGAAAACATTTCCTAAAATTACTGTCTTATTTAAAGAACAAAGCTTGGCAAATCAATAATTATTCAATCTATACTGAACATCGAAAGTTTATCCAAAAGAATAATGAATAATTATCTAGATTCATTAGTATATCAATTACCGGATGCCTCATTTTTTTCTTTTTATATCAATTTATTAAATTTATTTGGTTTAAAGTTATGTCACGCTAAAAGTACCGTTTTCCTTTCAATTCCTAATGTTAAACTAATATGATTCTGGTTTGGTTTGATTTCTTTGTTTAATATCATATCAAACTTCGTGGGTTATTCATCTTTGTATATCAACATTAGCGGAGCAATTTTAACCCATAATTGGGCTAGAATAATGGAAAAACTATTAACGTGTATGAAAATAATGTTATTTCTTAATCCTAAATTCCAGTCCAGTTGGCTGGGATTGTAGAATACACCGACTGCCACGAATGCACGGGATACTGAATAAGGATACGACTCCTCCAACGAGTGTCCTATTAAGACACCAAGGAATCTGATGATGAGTCTGCAGTAATGCTGAAGCTTTGGGAAGTATCCCTTCATTGCCATCGCTCCTGAGTTCCACTCTGACCCCGAGTGGCAGCACCTAAGAGGATCCTATCTATGGGTCAAATAGAAATGTTTGATGTTTAAACTGAGTGCAATTGACTTATCCTAAATTGAATTGTTTCAAATAGAACTATTTGATCATTTAACTGTGTATAAACAAATGACTGATGTTTAAATGAATTCTTAGTGATAGATAGCAATACTTGAAACCATTTAACTGTGTGAAAAAATGAGCGCGTTTAAAAACATTATCAATAAAATGTGTTAACAAATCATGTATATTTAAAGTAAGTAAAGTTAGCGACCATAGTCGAGGGTGACCCGAAGGCTCCCTTTTCGATAGCTACTACACCAAGGTGTAGGGGAGGGCGCTACTCCATTCCCTGGATTGCTCCACTTTACCCTTGAACCGTACCTTATAATGCTGAGTGTTAAGCAAGGTGGTATCAAGTTCCATTTTTAAAGTCTTTGGTATGTATATTTAATATGTGTATATATCCTACTATTTATCCATAGTTGCAGGAGTCGAAGATGGATTGATGCGTTTCCAGAAGAGAGAGAGAGAGAGAGAGAGAGAGAGAGAGAGAGAGAGAGAGAGAGAGAGAGAGTTTATGGTGAATGAAAGTGAAAGAAAAAATAACGTGAAAGTAAGTGAAATGAGAAAAAAGTTAACTGGGATAGATAGAGACAGAGACAGAGAGACAGAGAGAAACAGAGAGAGAGAGAGAGAAAGAGAGAGAGAGAGAGTACGTAAAATGAAAGAAAACTTAATTGGAATAGAGGGAAATAATTAAAAGGAGAAAATAATATGAGTATTAACAAAGTGAGATAGTCAGCTTATGATCAAGCTGGTATAAGCAGGAATAGGCTAAGATATTAAGACAGAAAACAAGATAGATAGATAGATAGATAGATAGATAAGGATCAGAGTGAAATAGATCTGAAAAGACTAAAATATAAAGACGGAGAACAGGATATATATATATATATATATATATATATATATATATATACTACCAGTCAAAAGTATTTATTTCACGCTCTAAATGTGTTAAACACCACACTGGTTTTATTTATAATACTAAAAATAAGTAACGTTGGCCTTAGTATAACCAGATAAATTGCTTTGAAGACATTTTTTGTGGTGGTGGGGGGTACCTTGCTCAGTAGTGAAATCTATAATTCTTATTTTGTTTGAATTAAAACCTAAATTTTGCAACTTTCTTCCGGATCCAAACCTTTTTCTCAACAAATCCCCAAAATACTTGATAAAACACAAGAGATCATTACTTTAAAAAAGACGGCTATTTATGAGGGGAATTTTTTAAAAAATTCCAAGAACTACGGAAGATTATAATGTTAGGAAACATTAGAAAATGAAACAAAACAAGACCCAAAGTAGGGCTTGTAGACCAAAAGCAACAACAAAATTAAAGGACAATTTCATCAGTCACCAGCTTGCAAGACAGAAGGCTGACTGCTCCAGCCATGACTGCACAGCTGAACCAATGTCGTAAAAAATGCGTCAACATCCACTATGAGGAGAAAGCTCTGTGTAGCTTAGCTATAAGGCAGAATTGCTGTAAAAAATAACCGATGAGGAAGCAAAACAATGTTAAAAGGCTGAAGTGGGCCAAGGTGCGCAAAGATTGGACAATAGAGCAGTGAAATAAAGTCCTTTGAACTGACGAATCAAAGTTCGAAATCTTTGGATCAAATAGGAGGGTCTATGTGCAGCGAAGAGTTGGTGAGAGAGCTGCAACCCCCTGTATCTCACCTTTCGTAAAGCATGGAGGATGCTCTGTTATGTTTTTCAATTTCAAAGTCGAGAATTTGTACCAGGTGAAGGGAAAATTCAATCAGACCGACTAATATAATGACCCAAAACATACTAATAAACTCTACCAGAGGGACATCAAAAGCAAAGAGAAATAACACGTCCTTCCCGGTTGTCCTAGCCGGCGCAGTCAGTGGACTTAAATGCCATTGAACTGGCGTCTCATCTATGGCAACTCTTGCTGGAAAGCTATCGTCAGTTTACCTCTAGTTATTGGTTGAAAGAATACCGAGAATCTGGAAAGCAATGATAGCAGCCAAAGGGAGTTATTTCGATGAATCAAAAGTTAAATTCTTTTTCGTTTAATTTGTATTCAATGCATCTCAGGAAGACGTTTATCTAGTATAATAAATAAAAGAATTGTGGTGCTTAACTCCTTGCATTAAGAAATAACACTTTTTAGATAAGAAATAAAAAAATTGTAAAGGGTAACCAAATACTTTTGACTGGTAGTGTATTTATATATGAATATATGTAGATTGATAGATGGATAGATAATGATTAAACTGACTAGGATATGAACAGAGAGAGATATAAAGACTAGGAACCAGATAGATTGATAGACATACAAATAGTTGATTATCAGAATAGCATACATATGAATAGACTGCGATATAGAAGCAAGGAACTTGATAAATAGATATACAAATAAGGATCGAACTGACATTGATATGAAAGCACAGGGATATATATATATATATATATAATGTAATTGGTCGATTACTTACGTATTTCGTAAGTCTTATTAAGTTGTTTTGTGCCGGTACAGCTGTCCTCGCCAAACATGGGGGTGACTCCGCTTCGAACTCATTGATCGTTCCGGCGGGGGGTTCCATGGTGAAATGGTTAAAGCGCTGGACTGCAGAATCGTAGTATGCACGTTCGGACAAATACTCTTGGGAAAGGTATGAACCGGCTTATCCTCTCAGCTATGGGTTAAATAGTACCACTACTGTCTTTCTAAAAAGGATAGATTTGGCATTAAATAACCCGAAATTTTTGATATGCTATTAAATAACAAACAAACTGATCGTTAAGTTGGTCGAATATATCTTTGAATAACACGACCGATTTGTTATCTGCTCACGTTGTGTTTTTGAGATCTTGACAACAGATTAGCTACGAGTCGATGTCGCCGGTCAGCGAGTAAATGAATGAGACCGCGCGAAGAAGAAAGAAAAAAAAAAGTCGACGCCAAGAAAGAGAGAACAGCACACGGCTTGCAAAAATACTAATATCTAATATATAAAAAATGTCTTTCAAAGATGTTTCATAAGTGGCAAGTTTTAGTCAGAATCCGTCAATCACTCGCATAGTCTGTTTCCATCTCGCTTTCTATTTTCCGGACAGTCTGGTACAAGGCAATCTTAAGTGGCGGTTGTGTTTGTTTTTTCACTGCGTCGTGTTATCATATTTACCCAACCCCTCCGCTCGGGCAGGATATGACACAAGGTCAATTTTTTAAGCAGAATTTAACAGGTTTGAATTCAGAGTTTTCCTTCTCCTAGACTAGTTGCCTCATCAAGGCTGAAGAACCTAGTCTGCGCTACTATTTACTGCGTCGTGTTATGGTCGGCGTTCTTCACTTTCTGTATACAGGGAAGTCTGGTACAAGGTAATCTTAAATGGCAGTTATGTTTGCTTTCTCTCAACATCGCATTGTGGTCGGCTTTCTTCCCTTTCTATATTCAAGGCAGTCTGGTACAAGGTCAAAAACTATGAGCGTCGGGTAAGCTGTTCACCGACTCACGCACTGCTGCGATCTTCCTCTACGTATAACAAAACCTTTCAATTTTTTTATACTTTTCTCTGAGGTTAGGGATGGAGGAGGAAACAAAGAAATGTCAGTTTTCCGCCAAATTGGTATTGTTTAGAAAAAGATAAATTCCATAGTAACGCTTTATCTAAAATCTTGTCAAAACAACTAAACCATCTTTTTCGTTAACAATAACAATATCTTTGCCTTCGTCAACTTTCTATAACGATTTGTTTTCGTAAATTCTCTTATTAAAAAAAAACATAATTTTTATCTTCACAGCATTTCAAAAACCCATTACGCAATTACATATTTGCAATGTATCTCTCTATTCTTATAAAATCCGAATCGGTTTCTTTTTCCTCTGGTTAATAAAACTTCTCTGCCCCGTCTCTAACCCCTATAGATGGTTTGGTTGGTTTCTTTGTTTAATGGCATATCAACTCTTTTTAGGTTATTTAATGCCAAAGCCATTCTCCTAGAAGAACAGTAGTGGTACTATTTAACCCATAGCTGGGAGGATAAGGGAATTCATACCTTTCCCAAGGGTATTTGCCCGAAAGTGAACGTAATAGCGCGACTGGAGTACGAACTCGCGTACTACGATTCCGCAGTCCATCGCTTTAACCATTACACCACGAGGACACCCCCTAACCCCTATAGAGTCACAGTTTCACACAAAGGTCAAAATATGGTTCTTACTAAATTGATTGATTTTAACTGCCTATTAAACCATCTAAGTATATTTTATGCCGAGAGATTAAGGAATTGCGTTCATTAGATATTCATGTTTACATTTTTTGTGAGTTGTGAGGGTTTGTTTTGTACACAATCTACTCGAATATAATTAATCTTTAAAGAGATATATTTAGCCTATAGATGGGACCCATACAGGACAATATTCTGGGTCAAAGTGAAACTGGAAGTAATGATAACAAAGGAGTACTCCATAGTACTCAGATCTTCAGAACAGGAGTCTCACCAACAGATTCAGTATAGTGTCATACTCAGAACCAGCCATTATTTTGAGAAGGAAAGATCTCTCTCGAGAAGGCAGTCAGCGTGTTCTAAACAACATCGACAAAGCGTGGTGCACACATGAGAATCGGACTCATTTCGGTAGTAATAGTATACAAGACAAACTTCCTTGCTATTATTCTTCAGAAAAAAAAGATCTTGTTATTGCGATTGACGAGAGGATTATTGCAAGGCAGGTTAACAACATAGTCGGATGTTCTCTCACGACGCACAGTTAATCTTTCGCTTCAAACTATCTTTACACTTGAACAGTATTATTTTATTGATAATCTACGCGAGTGGTAGCCTTGGCTTTGCATTAATATACACAAGTACATGAACAATGCTTAAGACAATATCGCTAACATTCACACACTCCTTAAGTGATGTGGCGCCACCGCAAGACATCAGATCGCAGAGTTTGATAATACTAAAATATTTGAACAGTGGCTTTAGCACTGAATTGAAACAGGAATACGCTGAGATATTATCGTCGTTATCTTAATTAATTTGAATTGTGGTCTGTTTTTCCCAGCAATATGGACGACTGATTATTTTTTCTAATGTAACTATGGATTCGTAAAAATTCCAGGACATGGTGACAGTTCTGGTGTATTTTAAATATGGAACTTTAGTTTGCTTTCTTTGTTTAATGGCATATCAATCTTCGTGGGTTATTTAAAGTCAAAACCATGCTTGTAGAAGAAAAGTAGTGGTACTATTTAACCTATAGCTGTGATTATTTTTAAGGGTCTTTTTGTTTGAAATCGAAAACGAATAATTCACTAATCTATTTGACCCATAGATAGGAGCCTAAGAAATATTACCACTCCAGGTCAGCGGACCAGGGACTAATTGCAACAAAAGAGTACTACACACTCCCTATCTCTCTAAAACTGGAGTCTCACTATCAAATGAAGGTTAGTGTCATATCCAGGACATCCCTATTTATTTTTTTAACCTTTTGCGTATTCTAAGCCCCTTCGACAAAAGTGCTATAACACTTACATGATACGATAGATGTATAATAAGTGAATCAGAAGTGTTTTGTTAAGTCACTACAGCCTAATATAACGCCATCGCTGCTGCTTATGAGATTTGATATCTGATATCTGAAATATCAGAAATATCTAAAATTATTTTGAATTCCGTGAAGTATTACTAATTAATTAAATTCTGTTGTTAGGTTGTACAAACAAAATGCGTCTAAATCTTTTTAATAGCAAAATGGCAATGTGACAGTAGATTTGTGGTCTGGTTTTTCGTGTGCGTCCATAACCGAATTGGATCAAGCATCATTCATCATAGACTAGCAATCAAAATATGGCATTTGAATTTTGAACACTTACGAGTGTTAATAAACTGAATCCATACATAATCACTGATTGAAATTTTACCAGAGATTTTCATTGAATCATACTCAATCTTAACTAATTCAAGTGCATTGACAAGGAAGAAAATTATGTCAATTTTAACGATATGTCAACCTGTCCAGAATCTTTTTATGCTTAAGGGTTCGAGAATCACGTTTATAGTACTTTCCTATTTATTTTTTATAGTTGTTTCTTTAGATCTTTTTTCACACGCTTATGTGACATCAAATATAAGTATCTCATGTAAATAATTTGCATAAAGTTGTATGGTTTCAAATAACAAATGTTAACAGTCCTAAGTAAAAGATTGAAAAGATCTCTCTGATCCATAGATGGGCACTACCACTTCAGGCCAAAGTGGACCTGGGAGTATAATGAACGGAGACAACATTACTCACTATATTAATTTAAGATATTATTACTTCTTCAAACTTCATTTTATAAATGATAAATCCTGCTTTAAATAACGTGATTACAGAAAAGACTAGAAATAAAAATAATTACTATAATCCGCATATTCTTTCGGTTATCTAATATAAACATTAAAAATGTCCTAACACATTATATATGTGTACAGCAGAACATCTGGAATCAGGAAATAGATATGAATACTGTTGATAGGTTTGTGAATCAGTAAACAATATACTTGGGTGAGTTAAAAGTTTTGCAATATTTTAGTAACGTGAGGCTTAATTCACCAACTCCAGATGCATTTGCCGAGGCCATAAAATGGACGAACCTCACTGGATTGTTGATTTCCCAATATGGTTTCGGTTTCTTTGTTTAAAGGTATGTCAACCTTTGTGAGTTATTTAATGCCAAAGCCATCCTTGTAGAAGAACGTTAGTGGTACTATTTACCAACCCCTCCGCTCGGGCAGGATATGACACATGGTCAATTTTTAAGCGGAGTTTAACAGGTTTGAATTCAGAGTTTTCCTTCTCCTAGACTAGTTGCCTCACCAAGGCTGAAGAACCTTGTCTGTCCTACTATTTACCCATATCTGGAGGGAGAATAATTGGATTCATACCTTCCCCAAGGGTATTAGTGCTATGTGAAATGCAATCAGTCTCGTCCAGGATTTGAACTCGTGTCGTCGTGTCCATTTCCTACGACAATAACGACTACACCACGGGCACAATTTAGATGAGAGGATAAGGGGGTTCATATCAAAGGTAATAGTCCGAGAGTAAGCGTATTAACATGAGTGGAGTTCGAAATCGCTTTCTAGAATGTTGTAGTTCAGCACGTCATTAACAACATTACAGGGACTTCCCACTCTATTCCTTAAAGCACAATCGAGGAATCTACTGTTTTAGACTTTTTTGACTTAGCCTGATTATTGAGATTCTTGCAACCTGATCAAAATTTCTTCAATCATCTGGTAACTGTACTATGTTAACTGTGCCTCCATCTCTCGCTCAGTACATGTTCGGGTTGCTTCCGTGAAGTTACGTCTCAATTCGAACTCGTGAAACATAAGTTCCCGAAGTAGACCATCTTGTTTGTTCATCAGTGCCGTTTTCAAATTCAACATGGATTGAAGCAACGCACAACGTATCAGTGCATCAGCGACCACAACACTACCAACCACTGTGGGTACCTACCTCGGAGACTGAACTTTTTCGGTCACGTGATGAACAAATATGTAAATATCAATGCACAATTCCCTGATTTCTAGGGATAAAATACCCCTAGATGGTTTAATATGCTGTTAAGATAAATCAATCAATCAATTAAATCAGTCTGCTTTGAATTCAGATTTATCCATCTCGAATGGTTACCAATAAGGGTTAGAGAGGCATTCTGCCTTAATTGTTATTTTTTTTGTTACAAACGTCTTACATTTCGAAAGCTACTTCACTGAAATGGACCATTAATAATGCACATAGAGTTTTCTCATAACTTTACTTATGTCTCTAAACTAAAAATCCATCTCTAAATGTAGGGCCGGTGCTACAGTCTCATAGCATCAACCTAAATATGAATCACACTACAAATTTATGATACGGTCTCCTCTATTATATTATACGGGGCCCCCTCTCTACTACATGTTAATCATCATAAAGTAGTATTCATCGGAATAGATGAAATTCAGCCCTCCTGGGCTCTCCAAGTTAATTGATACCCCACAGTCGGGAGGTTTGTTGGTATTACGGGCCGACCGTAATTTAATGTGAACTTTTTTGCTCTCATATAATATATATATATATGTGTGTGTGTGTGTGTGTGTGTGTGTGTGTGTGTGTGTGTGAGTGTGTGTGGAGGTGCACGTAGTTTAATGGTTATCAACGTAGAAAATGAACATGGCGATCCAAGGTCAATCCCTGAACGAGGATGTTTGCATTTCAGATCGTGCTAATACTTTCGAGAAAGGAATAAATCCAACTATTCTTTCTCCTGCTTAGGGTAAATAGTGGGACAGACTGGGCTCTTTAACTTTAGATGTCGACCACTCTAGGGGAAGAAAATCTCTAAATAAAAATCCGTTAAACTCCGCTGAAAATTGACCTTGTATCCCTTTCTGTATATAAGGTTTTTTTTTTTGTTTAATGGGCAGTCAACCTTTGTAGGTTATTTACAGCCAAAGACATCCTTGTTGAAGAACAGAAGTTACACTATTTAACCCATCGCTAGTGAGATTAGAGGATCCATAACTTAGCTTATGGTATTAGTCAGAAAGGGAATGTGATTGCGTGACTAGAATTTGAGCTCACTTCCCTGTGATGTTGCAGTCCAGCACATTGGCCACTATGCCCTTACTAAACGTGTAAATTTCTTCTCTTATATATATATATATATATATATTTGTGTGTTTGTGTGTGTGTGTGTGTGTGTGTGTGTGTTTATAGGGATAGCCTTGACACAAAAACAGCATTGCTTGGTGACAAATTTTCCGGCTTCTGCGATCATCATACCAAGATGTTTCTACGAAGGAAGTCCTATTTCAGTACTATTGTGTGAGGCATGATGGAAAGGGTTGTCTAGTTTGTGGAGCATTCTGGAAAGTGAGATCTTGTTTATATTCTGTGGTTATTTACTTGGCTATATTGTAATAATTTGTCATTCTTCTTCTTCTTCTTCTTCTTCTTCTTCTTCTTCTTCTTCTTCTTCTTCTTCTTCTTCTTTATTATTATTATTATTATTATTTAACTCCATTGTGAGTTTTTCATACCAGCGTTATCTGATGGTTTCTCATTGAAGTTTGAGGGACAGCAAGTCACCGGGACTCTTCTTAATATTCTGGCCAATCTCAACAATGCTGTTTTGGATGGTTTTCCCTCGTCCTCTAAGTCCTCCAGTCCTTGTACCAGTCCTTTGGTGACTGTACCAAGCGCGCCAATTACAGTTGGCATCACCGTCACTTTCATGTTGCATAGTTTCTTCAATTCTCTAGTAAGGTCTGGGTGCTTATCTCTCTGTTCGCTTTCTTTCAGTTTTACCCTGTGGTCAGCCGGATTGGCAAAGTCCACTATTCGGCAGGTTCTATTTCTTATTGATTTTCTTTAAGTCTGGTTGTCTGGCCAAATATTATTATTATTATTATTATTATTATTATTATTATTATTATTATTATTATTATTATTATTATTCCAGTTTTCTAAGATGAAGCTTGATAATTTTTTATCATTTAGAGTGTTCGGGCTATTTTCTTCGTCTCTATTGTCATATTTACAACTTTTCGGCCGATGCCTTCTTTGGCTTTTTTCTGGTGTTTCTTGTTGAACTCGGCAGCCTACATGGAATTTCAGGTTATAGTTATGGTTAACGGAATAAGAAAAATCTACCCCCACCCCCGTGGATTGAATAAAGACTTTGGTTTGAAGTTCGGTGTAGACTTCCCAGTTCGACATAAAACACCTGCCAAACAACGTATTAGCCAAAACGTTGAGAATATAACAATAAAATGAATAGTCTAAACGATAAGTATTATTATTATTATTATTATACTATCGATACTGACGAAAGAAATTCTCAAGTTAAATTCCCTATAGTAATCAGACAAGAGATTTTTCAGTTTTCATTGTATCGTTCAGATTTCTTCACTTACAGACTCTTTTCGTTCGTTTCTTTTGCAGAGGTTCATTGTGAACGATTGACGACAGTGACTGCCACTTTTAAGCCGATTATTAGACACCAGAGACGCTTGTCGTGATGAGAAGTTGCCATAATGCTCTTGGGCATTTGGATATTGCGTGGATAAGATGTGGTTGTTGCTGGTAATCGATGGCGCCAAAATCTTTTTCAAAACTTCTTGGGTTCGATCTATGAGTAAGGTGTATTGTTCTTTTTATTTTCAGTTATATACATATCTGGCTCAAATCATAAGTATTTGAACAAAGAGATAGTTTGATTCGGAGGGCTTTGTTTTGAAAGTTTGAAGCAAGGACATTACGCGAGAAGAACTAAATTTTATTTGCAATCAGCATAGTCAGTATCATTATATAAGAGTGATTCAGCAACAGAGTAAATGCCTGCAAGTTTTTAAAAAATCACAGCAACTTAACAGAAAAACAACAAAAGCTAGAAAATATAAATGGGAAAAGAACAAGAAAACTTCACAAAATCAAGCTCTGTAGCAGAAATCCCATCTAAGGAATAAACACCTGGTCAGTTCCCCCCGTAAGATACTCAGGACCATTTTAAAAATAAACAAGGGGGGAACTTAGACAAAGAGAACAAAGAACAAGGAAATTAATGGCTGTGCACAAGGCTTTACACCCGAGTGATGAAATAGACAATGGAAGGAGGAAGACGACAAACCAATATTGAGGATTGCATATATGCATCGATACGAGGATTACATAAAAAAAGAGCAAAGAAAGACTAGCTAGGGTAGCCAGTAACAGCAGTGGCAATATGAGAATAAACAGAAAAACAACAAAAGCTAGAAAATATAACTGGGAAAAGAACAACTGTATGGATATTTCAAGCGACAAACTGGTGAGATTGTACACAAGAAAAAAATTGATAATGCGAACAGAATAACGGTTATTCATATAAGTGGCTGCTGCAACCTTGCACAAAAGGAATGCAAGACTTGACGCGAATGGGTAGGAAATATGATCCTCTAGAATTCGTGCAAGAAATTAAAATTTGGCCATACAACAAAATGGTATCGGCCAAACCAGAATCCATTCTGGATATTGAAATGCAGAAAATTCTATGAAACTTAGAGACACAAACGGATCATCAAATCCCTGCCAGAAGAACAGACCAAGTGTAAATTTATAAAAAGAAAAGAACTTGTCATTTAGTGGATTTTGCTCTTCCGGCGAACTACTGAGTAAAAATGAAAGAAAGCGAAAAGATAGACAAATACTTGGACTTATAAATCGTATTCATTATGACTGTACGGAAGTAGCCGCAAAGAAAAATAGCTGCGTGCCTTGTTGTTGGAAGAGTTTGTGATGGATGGCCGATTCAGACAGTTATGTTGGGTGAGAATTTTTCGGAGAGTGACGTGTGTGACATCGAAAGCGCAGCTCGGCTGTTTACTTGTCGCTTCTGCGAAGGTGGTCGAATTCTTGTTCGTTCTTTGCTTTCTCGAGAATCAAGCAAGTTCTTGACTTCTTTCAGGAGGCAAGATATTTCTCTTGTCACGTTAATACTAACTGACACCAACGCTAGGACATTCAGTTTCATTTTTATCATTTGTCTGTTGATAATTGATCAAAATGCAATTGATATTTTTAAGCAAGAGAGAGAGAGAGAGAGAGAGAGAGAGAGAGAGATTTATCACTTAGAATATTCAGACTATTGTTTTCATCTTCATTGTTATACACACAACATTTCGGCGGATATGTACTTCGGCCTTCTTCAAGTGTCTCATGTCGAACTCCGGAATCTACACAGTGCGACAAACGGAACTCTTTATCTAATCCACGAGGGGTAGCGATAGATTGTTTTAATTTTATTAACCATGACAGGGTACAAGTGTTAAGCTATAGTAAGTATTCAAAGTTATTTACCTGTAGTTGAAATTGAACCTGCAACCTCCAGAGAGAGAGAGAGAGAGAGAGAGAGAGAGAGAATTAGGTATTTCTCGTGGCTCGCTTCTGATACCAACTAGTCTATATCGCACTATGCCAGTTACCTACCCTCTCTGACGGTCGAACAACCTCTGACCTCTCATACGACAGATATACTCATGCAACTCAAAATCATTCGCTGAAATTTTCACTGTCAAGCATGAACTTCAAAGGATGGCCGCTACATTGTCGGGGATTGATGTATTTTGTTTGTCTGTATGTTGGCCGACCAGTGATCTAGTTCCTTTATTCAAACCAAGAATTATTATCCATCCTCTGACTTTAACATTATGTAACACTTCAACTTTCACTCTCTTCCCCCATCTATCCGTCATTTCTCTTGACAAGTCCTCTAGACAACATCCAGTGTCAGTACAAAATTGATAAATGTAAATTTTGCTAGTAGGCCAACACTGGTATGTCCATGTGAAGGAATCCATCGTAGAACGTTACTTATGATTTTGTCCTTACTTTCCCTACATGTCTAGCTCGTCTTACTTTGTGAGATGAGAGGTAAGTGGCCGTACAACTGCTGTTTCGTAGGGTGCTGCTTCCAGGATTGGTTCAAAGCAGCATGAAACATCATTGTGTAGTTCTAATCTTGCTTTTTTCGAGGTTATGTTTTGATGGCTATTTTTCTCATCAACACACACTACTCTTATAGATGAGTAGCAGCAACTATTTCCTCGTCACCATAGAGCGATGAGACTCTTCTCCTTGCCTTGTGAAACGCTGTTGAACTGCCTTTGGATTCCGCCGCATTGCTTCACAGTTACCACCATGGTACACTAAGTTATATCTTATAGTTCTGATGTTTTAATTTTGGGGCAATTTTTTAACAAATAAATTGAAAAGATCAACTTACTTGGCATTTAGAAGATTTAACATACTGGTAGGTTGATTCGTAGACTATACTCGAAAGTTTTCTGATCCCTAAAAACGTAGGTAATAAAGACATATTGTGTATTTATTCAAACAACATTCAAATCATTCCACAGTATTTGATATACCATTATCTAATCGCATAGACATCGTCTCCTCATAAAATGTTAAAAGGCATAACATTTTTAACCTCAAAAAATAAGTTTTATTCTATATTTTCCATATCCATTCCATATAAAACAAGGAATTATTTAAGCACTCCGCTTTGAAAAAAATCTTTACAGCATTAGATGTTTTTATAATATTGCTTCTATGTAAGAACTTTGATTTGAGTACTGTTTCCTCATCAATTAAGAGCAAGATAGTTCAGCCCATGGAAAACGATGTCCGAACAGTTATAGATATCAAACCTGGAAAATGTGATTGTCCAATCACTGTTGATGACTGAGTGATTAAAAGTAAACAGTTACAAAATTTCCACTGATATAATAAGCCACTTTATATAGCGATCCATATGTTAAAAAGTGTTAATGTCCTCGCAGATCACTAAAATAGACAGAGCCGTGTATTTGACAGGTTGTTTGCAACAACCAATCAGAAGCGCAGATGAGCGGTCTATAATCGTCCAAATAAATAAAAAGCCAATCTAATTTTTTTCTTTCTTTCCAATTTTACGCAAACTGGAGGGCGTATCAGAGACTGATCATCTCTGCTAGGGTCTGCTTGGAGAGGGGAATATGATGTTGGAAGACCCGAAAATCTCCAAGGAACCAAGCAAAACATAACTGACGATAGAATACACTGATTGCATCTCTGCAGAGAGGTAAGACCTCCTCCTAACGAGTGTTTTAGATAGGACACTAAACCATCCGATGGCAGATTCGAGGAATGTGGAGTACCCCTTCGTTGCCATTGCTCCCAGGTCCACTCTGGAGCGGAGTGGTAGCACCTGATAGGGTGCTATCTATGGAAAAAATAGAACAAACTGTAGCAATATTTGAAACAATTTAACTGCGTGCATAAAAGAGCTCAGGCTCGTTTAAAAATGTTATCTACAAAATGTGTTTACAAATCATATATCTGAAATACATGTGTAAAGAGGATTTGGAACTAAATAACCTACAATGTTTGATGTGCCATAAAATCAAACCAAAATAAATCATATATATATGTATGATAATTACTAAGAAATGCATTGAAATCAGATGTACATTTTTTTTAAGTAGAAGAATTATATTGTAAATTGAATTACCGTGACCAGAAAATCCGGCAAACACCTGCGTGCGACATACGGAACTACTGGACAGCTGTTTCGACCTTATAAGGTCTAATCACTAGTGTATACCATGATCTCTCACACTAGAGATCGAACCAGCAATTACAGAATGCAGAGCCTAAACCCTACCTCTGAGCCCCAGCCATGACTAGTTAATTTGAAATCGCTTGTGTGCGACGTGGACCGATGGCTCAATAGCATAGTTTCGGCTCTGCTTTCTGTGATCGCTGGTTCGATCTCCAGTGGGGTAGATCACGGTATACACAGCTGATGAGACCTTATAAGGTCGTAACAGCTGTCCAGTTGTTCCGTATGTCACGCGCAGGTGTTTGCCGGATTTTCTGGCCATGGTAGTTCAATTTATGCATGGAAATCACTCCTTCACACACTGAAATCTCTGGAGACGCTGAATGTGCGACCAGCTTCATATAAAATGTGCATAGAGGCCTAACAATATTTTTCGGCATTTAAATTTTTCAAGTTTTTCGTATCATAGGATAATGGTACTGTTGCAGTTACTTGAAAATACCACTGCAATTCATTTACATTAACATAAGATATAGATTTTAAAACATAAAATTAAAAAATATTAGTTTTGAAACTTTTTATTTATCTATTATTATTATTATTATTATTATTTCTTTGAGAGGTTTTCACACCAGCGTTAGTTGATGGTTTTTCACTGGAGTTTGAGTGACAAGTCTCCTCCAGTCTCCCGGACTCTTCTCAGTATTCTAGCCGATCTTATTAATGCCATAGTCTTGATAGTCTCCACTTGTCCACTTATTTCTAAGTCCACCAGTCCCTGTACAAATTCTTGGTATCATCGTCACCTTTTATGTTCTACAACTTTTTTTTAGTTCACTAGCAAGGTCTAGGTACGTATCTCTCTTTTTGTTTTCTTTTAATTTTACTCAGTAGTCTGTCGGGAAGATAAAATCCCCTATTCGGCGGGTTCTCTTTTTTTGCTGACTATCTCTGGTCATCTGGCCGAGATTTGTGGATTCGTTTGTATCTCAAAATCCCAGAGAAATTTGTGCGTCTCATTCTCTAGGACAGATTCTGGGTTGTGTATATACCATTTGTTCGTATGGTCAAATTGATACTTCTTGCACAATTCCCAGTTGATAACCTTCTCCGCCCAGTTGTGTCTAGTCTTATACTATTTTTGCACTAATTTGCTGCATTCACAAATGATGCGATCAATCTTTGACTCATAGAGTCGCATGATTAGCGAATGCAGCAAATATTTGCTATTTCACTGCGTCTTGTCTATTTTTGTTTAAACATAGTTGGTTCTTATGGCGTTGTTTGCGCTGCTCTTTAAAGAGATTCAGTTTCTCTCAAAAAGCTTCCCTTTCTAAGCTATGTCCAAATTTTCTCATGTGAGATTTCACTTGTTTGTCACTTAGAATATATATGAAGTTATTATTCTTCCCATTTTTCTAGTTATTTTTGTTCCGTTGATACATCTGTTGTCTATGTTGTTTCTGGTCACTGTAACTAGCCTTTCCTTGTACTTTTTAATGCAATCTTCAAGTGGTCGTATCAATGCTATTTTCAATACTCTTCCTCCTTCCTTTTTTGATGCATATATTCACTCTATGTCTTCTCTCGGATATAAGGCTTTATGCATTATCATTAGTTTTCTTGTTCTCAGGTGCATTTGTTGAAGTTCTTGCTTCGTCCACTTCAAAAATGGTTTAGAGTATCTTTCAAGGAGGGCAGTCCAGGTGTTTATTCCTTTGATGAGATTTCCGCTACATAGTTTGGTGTCAAGTAGTTTTCTCGTTCTCCTGAGATACTCCTTTTTAATTTTTTCTTTCATTTCCACGTGTTTGATGTTGTCCATTTCGAATATTTCTAAGTACTAATAAGTTTCCTTTTCCCCTCTCCGAGCGTTCTGAGTTTAAGTGATGTACTCCTATGGACCCCCACATATGGCCAAGCAAAAGCAGGACGACCAGCTCGAACCTACATACAGCAGCTCTGTGAGGACACAGGATGTAACCCTGAAGACCTGCCTGAGGCGATGAATGATAGGGAGAAGTGGCGAAAGAGGGTCAGGGATATCCGTGCTGGCGGCACGACATGGTGATGATGATGATTCTTTCCATCATTTATTGTTTTCCGATTTTCATTATTAGCATGGCACATTTTTCATGTGTATCCTGACTATACTTTTACTGTCTGTATTAAGGTTTCCAATTCTTTTTCCTTTTTAGCAAACAGTTTAATTTTATCCATTTACATTAGGCGATTGATTTTTTCATGCGATTTAGCAAGTTTTTAGCTGCCTGTTCATATCCTAAGTATGTGAATGGGGCATCATCACAGTTACAAATAGTAATGGAGATAGCTCATCTCCTTGGAAGATATTTCTCTGGATTTTTTCTCGAAACTTTTTCTTTCAGCTATCAATTCCACTCTCAATCTTTTCATGGTTTCTTCGATAAACTTTATGACTTTGTCGGCTATTTTGAGACAGTCTATAATCCAGCTTTGCGTGACCAGATTGTATGCCTTTTGGTAGTCAATTCACACAAGATATACATTTTTCGTCTCGTTTTACTCTCCTTGAGGATGTGTGGTCAAAACATAGTAGATCGCCAGTTCCTCTTGTTCGCATGTGGAATCCTTTCTGCTCTTCGGCGAACAGCCCGCGGCTTATGAATGGGTAGTAAATTTCCTCCTTGATTTAAGCCGTAGTCTAAACAGTGTCCATTCGACCTCTTATTTCCATGTCCTTCAGTTCCTGTACCAATCCTTTGGTGACTGTATTGAGAGCACCAATTACAACTGGTATCATCGCCTGTTATTATTATTACTATTGTTCTTGCAAGTTTTTCACACCAGCGTTAGCTGATGATCTTCCACTGGAGTCTGAGTGACAGCAAGTCTCCTCGGGTTTCTATGACTCTTCTTAGTAATCAGGCCGATCTCAACAAGGCTGTAGTCAAGATGGTGTCTATTCTTTCGCCGCTTATCTGTTCTTCCACCCTCATTTCCAACCCTTTTTGGAACCGTTTCAAGCGCATCAATTGTAATTGATATCATTCTTTCTCATTCTTCTTATTTTACTTCTTACAAGTTTTTCGTACTAATTTTAAATGGTGTTTTTCTTTTAATTTTTTTTTTTTGCTGAAGTTTGAGTGACAGAAAGTCTACTCAGGTCCCTATGTATTCCAGCTGATCCTAGTGCTGTGGTCAAGAGAGTCTTAATTCTTCCTTTGGTATCCAGGCCCTCCAGGTTCTTGGAGACTGTTACAAGGGTTCCTTCAGCAATTAGTGTTACCATCACTCTCATGTTCTATAGCTTATTCAGGTCTTTGACAAGGTCTAAGAATTTGGCTACCTTTGAACTTTCTTTTATTTTCATTCTGTAGTCAGCTAGAACGGCCAAATCTACTTTTATTATTATTATTATTATTATTATTATTATTATTATTATTATTATTATTATTATTATTTTCTCCTTTAGAGTTTTTCACATCAGTGTTAGCTGATGGTTTTTCACTGGAGTTTGAGTGATAGCAAGTCTCCTCAAGTCTCAAGGATTCGTCTCAGGATTCTGGCCGTTCTTAGCGATGCTGTCATTTGGATAGTCTCTACCCGTCCACCGACTTCTAAGTCCTCCAGGCCTTTTAATAATCCTTTAGTTATTGTGCCAAAATTACCAATCACAATTAGCACAATCGTCACTTTATTATTATTATTATTATTATTATTTGAGAGTTTTTCATGTCAGCATTAGCTGATGGTTTTTTCCTGGAGTCTAAGAGACAGCAAGTCTCCTCACGTCTCAAGGATTCTTCTCAGTATTCTGACCGATCTGAACAATTCTGTAGTCTCCACTCGTCCACTTATTTCCAAATACTCCCTGCACCAATCTTTCGGTGACTCTATCGAGTGAGGCCGCATAGAGAAAAGGTTAATAGTCAATAACAGTATTATTTTTCAGTAAACCTTCACTAGTTTTGTTTTATATCATTTACCCATAGTTTTGTTAATATATTAATGTCATTCTATTAATCCGCTTTTGGTGTGTATTATACATTACCTTAACTGAACCTTCTTTATTTCTCATTCATTGAGTTCTGCAAGTATGTTCTATATATATATTCTATTTAAATAAAGACTTCTTGCTGTACATTCCGGATTAGTTATTTCGACAAGAAACATTAATCCTAGCGCAGTTGGCTGGGGCTGTACAATACACCGACTGAAACCCTTTAGAGGAGTAACACCCCTCCAACGAGTATCCTATATATGACACTAAACAATCTAATGACGAGGTTCAAGTAATTATGATGCTTTGGGGAATGCGGAGTATACTTTGATTGCCATTGCTCCCTGTTCCACTCAGATCCAGAATGGTAGCACCTGAGAGAGTCTTATCTATAGCTCAAATGGAGGTGCCCGTGGTGTAATGGTTATTGTCGCAGGAATTGGACACGGCGACACGAGTTCAAATCCTGAACTGATAGCATTTCACATAGCACTAATACCCTTGGGAAAGGTATGAATCCAATTATTCTCCTTCCAGCTATGGGTAAATAGTAGGGCAGACTATGTTCTTCAGCCTTGGTGAGGCAACTAGTCTAGGAGAAGGAAAACTCTGAATTCAAACCTGTTAAACTCCGCTTAAAAAAATTAACCTTGTGTCATATCCTGCCCGAGCGGAGGGGTTGGGAAAAAAAGGAGGTGCCCGTGGTGTAATGGTTATCGTCGTAGGAAATGAACACGGCGACACGAGTTCAAATCCTGGACGAGACTGATTTCATTTCACATAGCACTAATACCCTTGAGAAAGGTATGAATCCAATTATTCTCCCTCCAGCTATAGGTAAATAGTAGGACGGACTATGTTCTTCAGCCTTGGTGAGGCAACTAGTCTAGGAGAAGGAAAACTCTGAATTCAAACCTGTTAAACTCCGCTTAAAAATTGACATATCTTACTCGAGCAGAGGGGTTGGTAAATAGGATCTATAGCTCAAATGGAGTTGTTTGACATTTAAACTGAGTAAAAACAAAGGACATGCTAAGCTGAAAAGTTAGAAATAGAACTGTTTGATAATTTAATGGTGTGTAAACAAATAACTAATTTTAATTGAATTCTTACTGATACATAGCAATATTTGGAACCATTTAACTGTGCACAAACGAATGAGTAATGTTGAATAGAATCACTAATGTTAAATAGTAATACTTGGAACCACTTAACTGTTAGAAACTAGCAATATTAGGGTGCAAACAAATCATTTCTAACTCATTTAAAAATGAAATTACCGACAAACTAATCGCTTACATATTATGTATATCTATTTAAATGTGTGCAAACAAATTACTGATGTTAAATTGTTACTGTCACATAGAAATACTTGAGACTTGTAACTTTATGCAAAAAAAGAGCTCATGTTTGTTTAAAAATGTTATCAACAAAATGTATTTACAAATCAAATATTTAACGGTTAGAGTGTTCGCCAATGGCCCGGGAGACCGGGGTTCAATCCCAAGTTGAATCATACCAAAGACTCAAAAATGGGATTTGATGCCGCCTTGCTTAACACACAGCATTATAAGGTATAGATCAAGAGTAAAGCGAAGCAATCCAGGGAAAGGAGTAGCGCCCTTCCCTACACCTCGACTACGGTCGCCAACAACTATAAAGAAGATTTGGCTTTAAATAACCTACAATGGTTGATATGCCATAAACCCAAACCAAACCAAATGACTGATGTTAAATTGTTACTGTTACATAGCGATTCTTGAAACCATTCAACCGTGTGCAAAAAATGAGGTTAGGCTCTTTTTTAAATGTTATCAATAATCATATATATTTAATATCGTCTACACACTTCTTTCATTGGTGTTGCAGTGCTTGGATCCTATTAGCATTAAATAACCTACATAGGTTGATATGCCACAAAACCCAAACAAACTAAACCAAATCAAACATTCATTTTTTTGCTGTTTTTGTTACACGAATGCTGCAATCAGGTTTAAGTTGAATGAAACCATTTCCCATTCTCTTAATGTGCGCTAGGGCTTTGTTCTTTAAAAGTTATTTTCGTGACTGAACTGTTCTGACGTCCTTTTATGCACTCAAGCCACAAGAATCCTTTGAAAAAGACCATCACTCTTTATCCTTCTCACCGTAATTATCAATTCAGACCAACGAAAGTACAGCATTCATCGAATCCATCAAGCTTGAAACTTTTTTCTGCATCCATTAGCTTCGTTTGCCATCTAGTTTTTCAATTTTATCTTTATTCCTTAATATGATTTTTTTCTTCTTAATTTTTCTGCTTGAGTCCAATTTCACTTTGTGTTTTTCGCACAAGTTGAACATAGACGTCCAGTTCATACACCACCTTCCTTTTTCTTTGCTGTCATTGTTCCTTCTGGTGTTGAACCCATCTTTCCTATCTTTTTTTCAACGGGTCACTTCCATCTTCTTTCGCTCAATTTCCGATTCTGTTCCGTCACTGATTGATCGACAAAACAAATAATTTCCTTTTAATAGATTCATCATCATCAAGGTATGTCAAGAGAACGGATTTCTTCCATCCTTTCCTATCGCCCGTCGTTCTTGGCAATTCTTCTAGACGGCACCCAATTATATTCATCCGCACAGAGATAATGAATATAAGTTTTGCTGGTCAGTCAACTCTGGTGTGGTCATGTGGGAAGGACGATTATGATTTCGTCCTAACTTCCACAGGTGTATGTCTTACATGTATACTTTGTGGGATAGAAGGTTAGGTGACCGTATAAATGTTCTTTTGTCGGCTTTTGCTTCCAGCATCTTTGTTTAGTTCCCATCAAGCTTTTTCTTCCAGTTTTTTGTTAGAGTCTAAGCGGTAAAATTCAGCAATTTCATTGTTTGAGTAAAAGCTAAGAATGTATCTATTTGCAAAGTTTACTGGACCAAAGCAAAAGATAAATGTTAAAAATAATTTGCACACCGTTGTATGGTTTTAAATATCATTTTCTAATATTAATAAATTGCACACGTTTATGTAATTTCAAGTATTTCTGGATGGTTTCAGGTGACTTATAATCTCAAACCTTTGTTGACAACTATAGCGCCCTGTAATTATTTGCTTGCCCAGTTAGTTGGGGCTGTATAATATACCGCCTGCATCTCTGCAGAGGGGTAAGGCACCCCAACGAGTGTCCTCGATATGACACTAAACAATCTGATGGTGAGGTTCCAGTAATTCTGGAGCTTTGGGGAATGCAGAGTACCCTTTCATTGCCATCGCCCCCAGGTTCAGTCTAGCCCAGAGTGGTAGCAGCTAATAGGGTCCTATCTATGGGTCAAATAGAACTAAACTGTGTAAACGGAATTGTTTGAAATAGAATTGTTTGATCAATAAAACTTCGTACTTATGCAAAACTGAATAGTTTGAAATAGAATGTTTTGATATTTAACTGTGTGTAAACAAAAACTATATTTATACTAAACTAAATTACTTAACTTAGAACTGTTTGACTAAACTTAATAACCTGAAATAGAAACGTTTTTGACAATTGAACTGTGTACCTATGCTAAACCGGTTTGAAATAAAACTATTTACTAGTTTAAAAATGGATTTGGCATTAAATAACCTACAAAGGTTGATATGCCATAAAACCCAAACAAACAAACCAAATAATTTGCACATAGTTATATGGGTTCAAGTATTTAAAGCTATTATAAGGTTTCAAATAACTCGTAATAAGAAGGAGGAGTCCATGTAGGGCTGTGGCTAAAGTTCTGAACTGTGATATCGTAGTAATAGAGTTCGAACTCTAGTCACGCAATTACATTCACTTTTGGAATAATACCCTTGGGAAAGTTACGAACAACCTTTTCCCTCCACTTATGAGTAAGATATTACCACTACTGTTCTTGTACAAGGATAGCTTTGGCATTAAATAACCTACGAAATTTATATGCCATTAAAGGTGCCTTTGGTTTATATGCCATTTGAGGTTCTCGAGATGTAATGATTATTGTCATTGGAAACTGAAACGGTAACACGAATTCAAATGCTGGACGAGGTTGACTGCTTTTCATGGTAGTAATACCATTGGGAAAGCTATATATCCAATTATTCTCCCTCCAGCAATGGGTAAATAATAGGTCAGACAAAGTTCTTTAACCTTTGTTCGGCAACCGGTCTAAGAGAAGGAAAACTCTGAATTTAATCCTGTTAAACCCCGCTTGTTGGGTTTTTTCGATAGTTTTTGGAGGCTGTTTTCACTAGTGCACGTTTTTCTCTCACCGCTAAAGTTTCCCATGGGACTCTATATTTAGTTTTGAGTTTTGTTGGAATGCATTTAGCTGCTGCCTCGAGTTGCACATTGACGAAATTTTCATATTCGTCGTTTGGTGTACTTTTTTCCGTCTTCTCTTGTAGTGTTTCGAATCTGTTTCTTAATTCTAATACGTATTTATCTCTTATATCTCTGTTGTTCAAAAGGGCCCAGTCATAGTGTTTGGTGGTCGCTGTTCGTGTGGCGTTTTTTCGTAGGCTTAGCCGTATTTTCGCCGTGACTATTCGGTGATCCATTTCTTGTTTATAAGGACGTAGTCTATCTGAGCTTTACTATTGTTCGCGTACGTGTATGTCCATAGTTTGCCCTTCCTTTTTTGGTAGTTTGTATTGAGGCATGCTAATCTATTTTCTATCATGAAATGTGTTAGATGCTGCCCATTCCTATTTGACGTGTTGTGGAGGCTGTATTTGTTGTTTCCGTTTTTCCCGATTTGGGCATTCATGTCTCCGCCAATGACTAACATGTTGGCTTTCGGGATGTTACGCACTAATGAGGATAACTCATCGTGGAAGATAGACAATCTAGGATAGCCTGGCAAACAATAAACGAAGTGAGTAGAAGAAAGAACACAGCCAAAGCAAAACTGAATGCTGCAAACCAACAAGAAAGAATAAAACTGTGGAAACAGCACTTCGAAAACTTACTAGGAAACCCACCGAAAATAACACATGAACCAATCACCAGAATAATTAGTAAACAATTAGACATTAAACTAGGACCGTTCACACAAGAAGAACTCGACTCGGTTCTCAGAAAAATTAAAAATAGGAAAGCTGCAGGGCTGGACGAGATTCCCCCAGAAGTAGGGAAGACCAGACAATTCGACGACATACTGCTCCGACACGGCAACGCAGTATACAATCAAAATCCGATAGATAGATGGATGAAGGGATGCATACCCCCCTTCCCTAAAAAGGGGGACCTCGGATTAGCCAAAAACTACCGAGGCATATCACTTACATTCATAGCAGCCAAAATCTACAATGCCCTACTACGAAACCGCATAGAACCCAAAATCGACAACATACTTAGGAAAAACCAAAATGACTTCCGAAGAAATAGATCTACAACCTCACAAATATTAACCATCCGTAGAATCCATGAAGGTGTACGGGCAAAAAACCTACAAGCGACATTAATATTTGTCGACTTTACCAAGGCCTTCGGTTCCATTCACAGAGGAAAGATGGAACAAATCCTACTAGCGTACGGCATACCTAAAGAAACCATAGCAGCAATAACGATTCTCTATGGAAACACCAAAGTAAAAGTACGATCATCAGATGGAGACACAGAATACTTCGACATTGTAGCAGGAGTACTACAAGGGGACACGCTGGCTCCGTACCTCTTTATCATTTGTCTAGACTACGTACTGAGAACATCGATTGACAAAATCAGAGAGAATTGCTTCGAGCTGACGAAGAAAAGAAGGAGAAGGTTTCCCGCAAATACTGGCAAATACACCCGACCAAGCCGAAACACTACTGCATAGTTTGGAACGAGCAGCCGCAGGCATAGGCCTCTATGTTAATGCACACAAAATGGAATGTATGTGCTATAATCAAACGGGGGACATCTCCACTCTAGACGGAACCCCTCTTAAACTAGTAGACAAATTCACTTACCTAGGAAGCAGCGTCGCATCAACCGAAAAGGACATCGACATGAGGTTAACGAAAGCATGGACAGCTATCAATAGGCTATCAATTATATGGAAATCAGACCTAACCGATAAAATGAAACGCAGTTTCTTCCAGGCAGCGGTCACATCGATACTGCTATATGGGTGCACTACATGGACTCTAACAAAACGGCTGGAGAAGAAGCTAGACGGCAATTACACAAGAATGCTGCGAGCAATCTTGAACAAGTCCTGGTGGCAACACCCCACAAGACACCAACTGTACGGTCAGCTGCCTCCCATCACGAAAACTATTCAAGTTAGACGAACCAGACATGCAGGACACAGCTGGAGAAGCATGGACGAACTCATAAGAGATGTACTCTTATGGACCTCCACACATGGCCGTGCAAAAGCAGGACGACCAACACGAACATACATTCAGCAGCTATGTGAGGACACGGGATGTTGTCCTGAGGACCCGCCTAGGGCGGTGAACGATAGGGAAGAGTGACGAGAGATGGTCAGGGATATCTGTGCTACCAGCACGACATGATGATGATGAAACCCCGCTTAAAAACTGACCTTGTGTCACATCCTGCCAGTGCGGAGGGGTCGGGTAAATACATCTATGCCATTAAAGAAAGGAAGAAAAACAAATGAGACCAAACTATCATATTAAGCTTCAAATAATTATTCTTTATTCAAATAATTTGCACACAAAGGTTTCAAGAATTTCTACCAAATACTAATAAATTTGAAATCGATCGAGTTGACCCTCAGATGCGACCCTAATAGTTACTCCCAGTCCACTTAAAATGAACCAGAGAATAAGGACAACAAAGAAATAGTTTACACTCTCAAGTTCACCTGAACTGTTGACTGCCTGATGCGGTTTAGTGTCATGTTAAAGACATGTCAAGAAGTTAGATATATTTCTGATGGTTCTGTTACTAAGTAAAGTTTGAGAAACACTATTCTAGACCCATATATATGAATTTGCTATCTTTGTTTAATGGCATATTAAACTTCGTGGGTTATTCAGTACTAAAGTCATCCTTGTAGAACAGCAGCAGTGAAAATATTTAACACATTACTAGGGGGGTTCATACCTTTCCCGTATCGTATTAGTTCGAAAGTGAACGTAATAGCCCGACTAGAATTCGAACTCACTAACTTCGAGTCCATAATCAAGCACTTTAGCTATTACGCCGCGGGGGCTACCTCACATGAGAGTTGTCATTTACTAAGCTTCACGGATATCCACTCCTGAACTACCTTCTGATCACCGCAAAAGCTGTCAGTTGTAGAAAAATCTGTTTAGTACCTTTTTCAGAGTGTCCGTTAAATATTGTTGAGTCCCAGTTGGTTGCACGATCACTTCGTAGAAGTCTTCCCAGTAGCCAGGAGCAAAATGAAGCAATGCTACAACTAAATTTTCAGTCCTACGTAGGTCAGGTGGCGAGGATAGAAAACTACCGTCTTCTAATAATCCTCCCCCACCTTGAATAGAAAACTAGTCTCTCGCCGGTGGGACAGAGAGACGCTGGAGAAGAGATACAAGGACTCTTTAAAAAGCATTTAATCTATTTTGGATTCGACTAATGTTAACATTAAAACACACCATGGTGATGCTATAAATGCGAGTTAAATAACCACACACACACACTCACAAACACACACACACACGTATATATATATATATATATATATATATATATATATATATATATTCGCACATAGGAACAGAGAATCGAGTAATGGACTTTTTTTGTCGAAAATACCTGCGCTAAGGAAAGTAGTACGAATTGTACAACCAAAATGGCGCCTACTGTATCGATTTATCGATTAAGTCTTTGATCGTTTTATTCTCTGCCTCGCTTATTACTAAAAGAGACCTAAAAAATAACTGACCGATTACATTGAGTCTATAGATAAGTGTAAGGGACAAAAAGAGATATAATCGGGTCCGCTACTAACATTTTTTTATAGAAATGGAAACTTCAACACAAAGCTATTCAATCTATCAAGTAACTGGATAGCTGGGAGACATTATAACAGCTCACTGATCAGATTACCTCCCCTTGACAATAGTAGTCACTCTTGTAGTAGTGAGTTCAGAAGCTTAAGATTGGATTTCAATTGAATTTTATGTATATACATATATATATATATATATATATATATATATATAAATAATATTTTGATTCATGATTTCTGTACTCTTTCAGATATTCCCAAACACTTTAATTCACCTGCTGGTGATTCTTACATAATGGATTCTTCTCATAAAGGGGAAAGGAAAAGCGAAAAATCCTATCATGAGCGGTAATAACAATTAAATACTGTGGCGTGGCAGCCATTTTGTTAGTGAGTAAATGTGTTTAAAATGAAGATACTTGTCGAAAAATTAACACCTAACTAGTTATTTCTAAACATCATCATCAAGTTGTGCTGTTTGCACGAATTTTCCTGACTCTCTCTCTCTCTCTCTCTCTCTCTCTCTCTCGCCGTCCCTATCATCAATCGCTCCCTGCAGGTCTTCCAAACTACATCCAGTGTCCGCACAGGACTTTTGTAAGTTCTTGCTGTTCAGCCAACACTGGTACGTTCATGTGAAGAGGTTCATTGGAGAACGTCACTTATGAGTTCGTCCTTGCTTCTCCAGCAGTGTCCCGCATGTCTTGTTCGTCTTAGATAGTTTTAGGGATGGGAAGTAAGTGGTTATAGAACTGTTGTTTTGTGGGATGTTGCTTCCAGGATTTGTTCGATATAACTCGTAGCATTCTTGTGCAGTTCCCGTCTAGCTTTTTCTCGATACGTTTTTCAGTGTCCATGCAGTGCATCCGTACTATAGTATTGACAGCCACTGTTTTAGGCTAGTCTAAATTCAACAGGTTTTATTCATACTTTTTAACCATACAACATCAAGTACTCTGTTTATTTAAAAAGATAGAGAAAAAAATGAAATTTTAATACGTGGGTCATTCAATAGAATAAGGCGAAATATTACCTAAAGAGTTGGCAATAGGAAGTATTGTTTATAATTACGCATTTTTCAAGAAAATCAATTGTGATGGTTCCTTTCATGTCCCAAAAGACAGTCAGCATGACTTTCTTTATTGACTACTGTGGCCGGAATTTTTTCTTTACCGGAAGGTCAGCGTATTTCCTTTCCATTGACAGTCTTTTTGGAATAGGGTCGTAAATGCAAACCCATCTTTAGCCCATTTGTAAATATTCTTTGACTAAAATATGCTTTCTTCGTACATATCACGCATCATTCTGTCAATTTTACTTGGTTTGCACTTTTCAGCCAACAAAAATTTGACGCACACCTTTCTTCTAGCCTGGAACCCTCTAATTGAATTTTGAATTACCTCAAAGTAAATTTTTTTGCGGGATTCAAATAATTTTTTCTATGAACACATTTTAAACAGTGCTGAGTTTATATTCAGGAAAAAATTCTGAAAAAAATTGCATTAAAAATTCTTTACTGATTGAATGACCCTCGTATTTTACAACAATATAAGTTAATCTATACATATACAGACTTCGTGGGTGCAGGGGGAGGATTGTCTTAATTTTTAGGACTTGACAAGATTGCAACATTTTTTTGCAAAAAATTACTTGCCTTTCTTTCTTAACTTTTAAAGTTATTCCTGAATTTTTATTACGTTCTAATTATACGATTGTTCAATAAGTACCATAATCAGTGGTTAAATACTGGTAAGTGGTGCCTCCGTGACGTAGTAACTAACGTGTTAAGTTGTGACATCGTAGTAAGCGAATTAAAACCCCTGTCGCACTTTTACGTTTACTTTAGGACTAATAACTTTGGGAAAGGCATGAACCTTCTTATTCCCCTAGCTATGGGTTAAATAGTGTCATTGCTGAACAATGATAATTTTAGCATTAAATAGCCCACGAATGTTGATATGCTATTAAATAAAGAAACGAAATCAAACCAATACTATACATCAGGACTGAGGGAACATCTACTTGTCATAATGATTACCGAGAGAGTGGATAAGCATTGTGAGATGAATATTCTTTTACTGCAAGGGGGACATTAAGATATAGATGGTAAGAGATTCCATGTGAAGACCAGTTTTTAGCAGATCTAGTATAGTTTAAAACCTTTCAAGTCCTAACTCTATAACAATTACTGAATGTTTCAGAAAGGCATGGGCCCTCTTATCCCTCAGCTATGGGTTAAATCGTAGGGCTACTTTTCTTCTATAAGGATGGTTTTGACATTAAATAACCTATAAATGTTCGTATATCATTAAACAATGAAAAAAAAAAACAAACAAAAGTTGGTTGTGATTGTAACCCCTACTCAAGAAAGATGATTCATGATTGTAAAAATTCTGGGTTCTGAGTAGCTCCAATATATGATTTTTGGAGATCTCTTCGAAATGAACTGTGGCTCGTAAAGATAGCATTGTCCATCAGACATCTGCAATTTACAGAGCAAATAAGTTTGCATCTGCTGTTGATGGAAACAAGATCACTTGCGCTACGATTAAGTAACATTTTGTTGTTGCTTATTTTTAGTAAATTAGAGCATCTCTTATGTCCAGTTGTAACTGATTTTAACAGAACTTCTGCTGAATAATTTGTGTAATTTATTGGTCCCAGAGAAATGTCTATCGATTATTCTTACTACTTTAACTCTGTAGTCTAAGAGGGAGCCCCAGTGCCGTTGTGGTTGATGTGCTGGACTGCATCATTGTAGTAAACGAGTTCGAACTCTACTCACGCCACTGCGTTCAATTTCGGGCTAATATCCTTGGAAAAGGTATGTATCCCCTTCTTCCAGCTATGGGTTAAATAATATCACAATTGTTCTTCTACAAATATGGATTAGACATTAGATAACCGACGAAGTTTGATGTGTCATTAAATAAAGAAACAAAAGAAACCAAAACTGTCATCAAAAGGTAGATTTAACGAGATAATATTTCTCCTTCTTTACTTAATATTCTTAACTTCTTTTATGATCACCAGCTGATTAGGATAACCAATCTTATTTTTGTTCTGTTTTGTACGTTAACACAAGAGTGCCAAGAATTTACAGTCTGCTACACAACGTTTTAGGGATTGGCTTAAATGTAACTGGACCGTGTTTGTTTATTTGTTTGGATTTATGGCATATCAACCTTTGTAGGTTATTTAATGCCAAATCCATTTTTATACAAATGAACAGTTCTATTTTTAAAAAATTCAGTTTAGCATAAGTACACAGATTAACTGTCAAAAACATTTCTATTTGAACCTATAAAGTTTAATCAAGCAGTTTTAATTCAAACAATTCAGTTTAGTATACATATAGCTTTTGTCCACACACAGTTAAACGTCAGAACAGCTCTATTTCAAACAATTCAATTCAATTTAAGTACAGGTTCAATGTAAAAACAGTTCTATTTCAAACAATTCAGTTTAAAATAAGTAGGCCTTTTAGTTCTATTTGACCTATTGATAAGACCCTATCAGGTGCTAACACTCCGGGAAAGAGTGGACTTGGGAGCGATGGCAGTGAATGGGTACTCCTCGTTTCTGGAACCTCATCATCAGATTGTTTAGTGTCATATCCAGAACATTCGTTGGGGATCTCACCCCTCTGCAGAGGTGCAGTCGCTTTATTCTACAGCCCCCACCCCAGCCGACAGGGCAAAACAGGACCGTCATTTGAAAATGTCTTAACATAAGCTGGGACATTACATTTTTTTCCGTATTAAATCAACATAGTCAATTTTTAAGCGGAGTACAGTTTTTCTCCTTGTTGACTGGTTGGTAAGGAGCTCAGTCTTTCTTATTATTTACCAACAGCTGGGGGAGATGGATTAACTTGACATCTCAGCCACGAGCAGGATGAGGTCAATTTTAAAGTGGAGTGTATCAGGATTGAATTTAGAGTTTTTTTCCTCTTTCTCCTAGATTGGTGACCTTAATAATGTTAAAAAAAACTCAGTCTTCCCTATGATTTAACCATAATTAGGGGAGATATGTTTACACAACATCTCCGCCACGAGCAAGATGTGACTCAAAGATAATTTTTCGCGGAGTAAAACGGGTTTGAATTCAGGGCTTTCATTCCACTAGACTAGCTCGTGGAGTCTCGGTGGCGTAACGGCTAAAGTGTTGAATTGCGACCACGAAGTAAGTGAGTTCAAACTCCAGTTGTGCTATTACGTTCATTTTCGGACTAATACTCTTGGGAAAGGTATTAACCCCCTTATGCCACTAGTTATGGATTAAATAGTATCGCTGCTACTCTGCTACCAGGATTGCTTGAGCATTAAATAATTGATTTTGACCTCAATTCAACTACGAAGAGGCTTGCAATAGACGCTAATGGCAACACGATTACTTCTTCGCCAGAGAACTCAACCCCACGGGGGTAGGGGAGTATATATATCTCTATAGTCATCCACAGACAGATCTGTTTCGTTCTATCAGAACTCATCAGTGTGGCTGGACAATATCTTCCCGTAGCTGGGATCGAAACCCGGTTGGCTCAATATATATATATATATATATATATATATATATATATATATTTACTAACCTACTATCTACCAGTATTCACAGTTACCAGGAAAAAAGAAAAAAAAACCGCCAGGAACAAGAGATAAAAATATCTCTAATCACCACCCGGGGGAAAAAAGAAAAAATATAATAGGACAAAAAAAAAAAAAAAAAAGAAAATACCAACTCCGTCACACCAGTTGAAAAAAATCAAGAGATATGCAGTTAGTTTGTCAAAAGGAAAAGAAAACCCACCGTAAAATGCTGCAATGCTACAATTACACGTGGTAGACTCCCTGGTGATCCGTTGAGGTGAAACTTTAGTAGGAGAATTCCGACTCGCGATTTAAGTTAATTATAAATATATATATATATATGGGTGTAGATGTGTGTTTACGAATATGACTGTGTATGTATACATACGGGGTTTTTCAGAAAATTTGAAATCATTTCGGAATTTAATGACTTGACCAATTCTCATTCAAATGATCTCAAATTTTAACAGCATATGTAGAAACACACACACACATACACACACACACACACACACAAACATGCATATATATATATATATATATATTGCTATTTGATATTAGTAATTCTGTCTATCAAGTATTCTTATCAAATACGAAAACTTGCACATTACTGCAAAGTTTTAAATGAATAGAAATAATTTCTAGTAAATGATTGAACCGTTCAATTTGACTCATACGTATATGATACACTAATAAGTATTACCACAAAATGCATCTGAGAATAATAGTAATCAAGGGGTACTCTACATTCACCAAATTTCAAAACTGGAGCCTCACCATCAGATGATACTAAATGGTTTGCTATCAATTAATAATAATTCTATTCAATATTTATGATTTGTTTGCACCCTTTTTTTCTTTCTTCACACTCTCAGGGTTTCAAAAATCTATATACATGAAGTTGACTCTATCTTTAAATAGCTTGTTATATTCAATAATATGAAGTTATGATTAGACTGTATTGATAGCCTAATTGTTATCATATGAGTCTTATAAAGGATGCACTTCTGGTGTAATGGTAATCGTCGTAAGAAATGGATACAGTGAACCGATTTAAAATTCCTGAACGAGGCTGCTTATGTTTAACTTAGTGCTAATACATTTGGGATTGGTATGAGTCTAACTTTTCTCCCTCCAGCTATCAGTAAATAGTACAAGAGACTGAGCCTTTAAGCTTAGAATGACTTTCGGTCAAGGAAGATAACTCTTAATTCAAACATGTTAAACTCCGCTTAAAAACTGATCTTCTGTCACATCCTGCTTGTGGGGAGAGATTGGGGAAATGCATATACATATGTCAATTATAAGTAAATGTATTGGTGCATTTTGAAGTTAACCTTCAAACTGAATGCTTGACATCGTGCTAAAGATTAAATGGAAAGAGCCAAAACTTTAAAAAAAAACATTATGGACCTCGACGAGTTTGTTTCATTCCGGGAGAACAATTCCTACACATGTGAGAGTATCAGGTAGATCTTAACACACAGTAATGCGCAAGTATAAACACTTTGGGATCATGTAGCTGTAACAGGTTTGAATCATATTTACAAAGAATTCCCGGCTCAAGACTGTGGAATGCACGAGACAGAAACGGAAGTACGAAGATGATAGCTGAAACGGCAATAAAATAAAGTTGGCGACCTTAGTTGAGGGTGACCCGAAGGTTTCCTTTTCAATAGCTGCTACAATGAGGTGTAAGGGAGGGCGCTACTCCATTCTCTGGATTACTCCACTTTACTCTTACCTTATAATGCTGAGTGTTAAGCAAGGCGGCATCAAGAACCATTTTTGAGTCTTTGGTATGACTAGACCTAGGATTGAACCCTAGGCTCCCTAGCTATTAGGCGAACACTCTACTTATTAGGTCAATGGCCCGGAAACGGCAATAAGAAGGTAAAATGCTTTCTAATTTTTGTTTTTTATACTGTTCTGCCGACCACCTTTTCAGCACTTTTTGACTTATCAAACGCTTTTTAAATGCTTTTTTATTCTTATTTATATATTTATTTATTTACTTATCTATCTATCTATCTAACAATCTGTCCTTTTAAAATCAATTTATATATTATATACACGTATATATATAGTATATCATCTTGTCTACATGAACGTGATTGTTGTCAGGTTAAGGTTTAGCAATCCATTCATCATATCCTCTCACACGACGGCCGTGTCTATAAGATCGATTGATTTTAAGAGCATGTCAACACGTCTAGGTTTATTTTATGTTTATAGGTTTGGAATCGTGTCCACTACATCCATATTTGCATTTTTGTTGCTTTTTTGTATAGAGACCTATCAAAAGCGAAGAATGTTCAAACGTACATATTTGACCAATGGATAGGATCTTTTCAAGTACTACCACTCCGGATAAGAGTGGATCTGAAAGTAATGGCAATGAAGTGGAAATAAACACTTCTCGGGTCTTCAGAACTAACTAGAGCTTCACCATCTGATGTCGTTTTGTGTCATCTCCAACATACTCCTTTTTATCTGGAGGTACTATTTACCAACCCCTCCGCTCGGGCAGGATATGACACAAGGTCAATTTTTAAGCGGAGTTTAACAGGTTTTGAATTCAGAGTTTTCCTTCTCCTAGACTAGTTGCCTCACCAAGGTTGAAGAACCTAGTCCGTCCTACTATTTACCCATAGTTGGAGGGAGAATAAGGGAGTTCATACCTTTCCCAAGGGTATTTGCCCGAAAGTGAACGTAATAGCGCGACTGGAGTACGAACTCGCGTACTACGATTCCGCAGTTCATCGCTTTAACCATTACACCACGAGGACACCCCTCTGGAGGTCTTATTTCTCAGGACGGCATAATAACTCCGCCAATAAGGCAAGTATACATAAAAGAGTAGTCTTTTCATGCAACTATTAATGTATAGGTACAGCCGAGAATATTTGTTCGATTAACACAATATTTGTAACTGTTGGATATTGACTTGAAGACCTCTGTCAAAAGTAGATGCAACGGCGAGAGTCGAATCTTGGTTGAACGAAAATAACACGAAATGCATCTGATACCTAAAATAAACAAGACATAGGTGTTCTCGGTAGAAATGCGGTGTTAATTGTGTGGGTGGCATGCAAGAAGGAAGCGTGATAACGAGCATTGTGTATTTGGAAGGCTGGAGGAGTGACCACAAGAATTTGCGTGAGTGGCATGCAAGAAGAAAGCGTGAAAACGTGCATTGTGTAGGTGGCAAGTTGGAGGAGTGACCACGAGAATTTGTGTGAGTTGCATGCTAGAAGTAGGCGTGAAAAAGTGCATTGTGTTGGTGGCAGGCTGGAGGAGTGACCACAAGAATTTGCGGGAGGGGCATGCAAGAAGGAAGCATGTCCATAAGCTGGGTGTACGCGGCAGACTGGAGAAGGTGTGACTATGAGAATTTCTGAGGACGTCCGGAATGTTATGTAACCAGGAAGAAAAAGGATTAACTGAAGATTCAAACCTCGGCCCCTGTGTGTGCAGCTCAGCCAACTTTGAATCTCTTTCATTCTAACCGTCCGTATATTTTGGGAAATAAAAAGGGGGAAAAAAAGAAACAGATTATATTTTTACATATCAGTGTTGACGTCTTTCTCTGCTATAGAAAAGACGACCAACTTATCGTCGTCAGCTTTTACTGGTCAGTTTCATATTTACACCCGGTCATTACGATTAAAAATCTTTTTTTTTCTTTTCTTCCGCCAGAGAATCTTTTCTCTTTCCTTGTTAAATTATTTATTCTGTTTTAATTTCTCTTTCGTCAATGTATCGCCTATAATTCTATTTCACTGTTTTTTTCTTCTGTTCTTATATTATTTGTTCTTACGTATACTCTTTACAATATATCACCATTCTTGTCGATAGGCTGTGACTTTTTAGTACTGCTTTCTATGTTATTCTCGCTCTCTTATCTATCTATCTATCTATCTATCTATGATAGTCTATTCTTTATTATCTTTCTATTGCTCGCTTGATTAATTGATATATCTGTCAATCCATCCATTATCTATCTATCTATCTATCTATCTATCTATCTAACACTTTTCTTTATTATCTATCATTCGATCTCTCACTAGTCTATTCTTTATTATCTTTCTATTGCTCGCTTGATTAATTGATATATCTGTCAATCCATCCATTATCTATCTATCTATCTATCTATCTATCTATCTATCTATCTATCTATCTATCAAACACTTTTCTTTGTGAAATGCATATATCTTAAATCTGGAACGTACACACTCATAACCAGAAATTCAGGAGCCCCTACCCCACTGTTTTGTTTACACCCACGCATGCGCAAAGGTTTACCTTTAATGATATCGACTTTCTTAATTGGTCTTCGAACTTGACGATCGAAGAAATATTTTGGATGCTGAGAAAAAAGTGAAGGCTGATTTTTTAATTATTTTTTTTTCGTATTTCCTCCTTTTCAAATTGGGAAGTATTGAATGTATATTGTACGGAGCAGCGCCATTACAGAATTGCTAAAAATACAGACGAACAAATAGAAAAGAGCGGGGAGGTTATGAAGAAGAGAACGAACAACGAAAAGATAGGATGGTTACTTTTTAAAATAAAGGGAAAGAAAAAATGCATCAAAGGGAAAACAAAATGAGTGAAATAAAAAATGAATGAAAGAAAAAATTTAAAGAAGAAAGGAATAGAATAAGAAAAAAGTAAATGTGAAAGAAAAAATGAGAGAAAGAAAAAAATGCGCGAAGGAAAAAATGAGTGAAAGGGGGGAAAAATAATGAGTGAACGAAAAAAAAAACGAATGAAAGAAAAAGAAAGACCAAAGAAAACAAAACTTGCAAGCGAAAAGAAATATTTTTAGATTTTTAAAACTGAGGTCTCGATATAATGCAAAGTTTGATGGCTCATAAGCAAAACGTTTGACAATAAGTTAGTTCTTCACTGGCTGATTCATAACTATGGCTTTGTTTTATTATTCGTTATTGTAATGTTTTTGCTCTCGCATTACCAACGACCTGAATAAAATTGATAATACACAGCAGAATTGAAAGTGTACATTATGGAGAGATAGAGACGAAACAGATAATCACGTGATAAGCGAAATCAGATAATCTCACCAAAAAGAATACAAAAAGCAGGCATGACTCTGTTAGGAAGATAATTCACAGGAAATTGTGTTATAAACTGAATTTTAATAATAAAACGAAAAGATAGACAAATACTGGATTTTGCCTGGGAGAAGTGGAACATAAAAGTTATTGATCTTGGAATGGTCCCGAAATGTCTTGAATATCAAGGGGGGGGAATAGTGACCATTCAGGCCACAATACTTGTGAGCTTATCTAGAATACTCAGAAGAGCCCTAGAGACCTGAAAAGACTTATTGATACTGGAACATCTGTGAGGGCCACTTTTCTACCGGTGGGAAAATTCACAAATAATAATAATGATGATAATAATGAGGGGAAGCAGTAAGAGAAAAAACTGTAAGAACCTGGACATTTAAGGAGTTTTTACTCAATCTCAGGGAAAAATTTATGACATGAAATGTTGAAAAAAAATAGTCTGATGTTCGCTTAGAAGCAAAATTTGCTTTTAAAGGAAGATTACAACCTCAAAATGACTTAAAAATGATTGATTTATTGATCGATTGATTTTATGAAATATGAACACATCATGGGTTATTTTATGCCTAAATGTTTGGAAATTGAGTTCATTGTTATATTTTTGTGTAATTGTTTCTTCAGAGTGATTTTTTTTGCACACGGTTCAATCGAATACGAAGAATTTTTAAACAATCTATTTGACTTATAGATAAAACCCTAACAAATTCTACAACTACAGGTCAGTGTGAAATTGGGAATAATTGCAATTAAATGGTACTCGTCACTCTCTAGATCTCTTGAATTGGAGCCTTACCAGCATATCAATGACACTCCCATTTTGGTCTGGGGTCTTCCTCCTCTGCAGGAAACACAGTCAACATATTCTAAGGCCTACTGACAGAGCTATGACTTGCTGTTATATTATGTCAGAGAGTGGATGGTACGGCTCGGTTTAAGAATTGTTTTCGAAATAGATAAAATGATGATCCTGTCAATCCGAAACGAAATAAATGAATAAATAGATAAATAAACGAAATAACCAGGCTCCCGCCACACACAAACAAAATAAATAACAAATCCCTGATAGCGCAGCAACCATGATTTGAATTTCATTCGAGACAATCCCAAAAACTTTAGGCAAAGGATTTTGAGTAGTAAATGGAAATCTCTCGTATGAGAGTTAAAGAGAGGATTTGACTATAGGCGAGTGATATAGTGTGAGTTTGTGAGAAGGAGAGTGTGTCAGACGATCGACCTGGACTGTTAGAAAGTGTTTACCTTCCAAATGGAAAAGTCTAGTAGGTATCAGATGTGATCCGCGAGAAATACCCTATTTTCAATTTCTCTCTCTCTCTCTCTCTCTCTCTCTCTCTCTCTCTCTCTCTCAGGCGCGCGCGTGCGTATTTTGATCAATTGTCGACGGTCAAATAAAAGTAAAACTGAAATTCCTTGCATTGGTGTAAATTAGTATTAGTATTAATCTTTCACTAGAGTCTGTGTAACAGCAAGTCTACTCTGGTCTCCAGGACTCTTCTCAGTATTCTGGCCGATCTCAACAATGCTGTAGTATGAATGGTCTCGATTTTCCTTCGGATTTCTAGTTCCTTCAGTTTTTTTCCATGTCTTTTGGGACCGTTCCAAGTACACTAACTACAATTGGTATACCGTCGCCCTCAGGTTCCACAGCTCTTTTAGTTCACTGGCAAGATCTAAGTAATCGTTTATCTTTTCGTTTTCTTTATTTCTATTCTATGGTCCACCGTAACATCAAAATCAACTAGGATGCAAGTTTTTTTCAAGTCAATTAACACAAGGTGCTGCCATCTCCCCAGGATTAGGGGATACATTAGTATCTCAAAATCCCAGAGAATTTTATGCATCTCATTCTTCAAGATGGAATCTGATTGTGCGTATACCATTTGGTAGTATGGTCACATTCTAATCTCTTGTACAATCTCAGTGGACGACCTTTCCCACCCAGTCATGCCTAGCTTGGAGTCTCTTTGTGTCAGTTAGTTGTGTTCACTTATTTGATGATTAACCAATTCAACTTTTTCTCCAAATAACCTACAATTGCTATTCTGTTGCGTATTGTCAATTTTCCATTAAGGATAGTTGACACTTATGATGTTGTTTTGTGCTGATTATTGTTATTTATTTTTCTATGCCTTCTCGGGCATCTCTACTTTTTAATATCAACTAGTGTCAATCCTTAAAGGTTATTATTATTTATATGTTATTCCTTCTTTAGTATCTCTACCTTTTAACATCAAGTAGCGTCAATCATTAAAAGTTATTATTATTTATATGTTATGCGTTTTTGGGCATCTCTCCCTTTTAATATCACCTAGCATCAATCATTAAAAGTTACTATTATTTATATGTAAGCGTTCTTGGGCATCACTACCTTTTAATATCATCTAGTGTCAATCATTAAAAGTTGTTATTTTTTATATGTTATGCCTTCTTGGGCATATCTACCTTTTAATATCAAGTAGCGTCAATAATTAAAAGTTATTATTATTTATATCTTATGCCTTCTTGGGCTTCTCTACCTTTTAATATCAAGTAGCGTCAATAATTAAAAGTTATTATTATTTATATCTTATGCCTTCTTGGGCTTCTCTACCTTTTAATATCAGCCATCGTCAATCATTAAAAGTTACTATTATTTATATGTAAGCGTTCTTGGGCATCTCAACCTTTTAATATCAAGTAGCGTCAATAATTAAAAGTTATTATTATTTATATGTTATGCCTTCTTGGGTATTTCTACGTTTTAATATCAACTATCGTCAATCCTTAAAAGATATTATTATTATTTATATGTTATGCCTCTTTGGGTATGTCTATCTTTTACTATCTTTTCACTTCTTCCTTTAAAAAAAAAATTAACACATAGCATATACACAATTAATATAATATCTACAGATAAATCATATTCTCTTAAGTAATTCATCGGATTGTTTCCAAAAATGCTCCCCGCAATTTTTTTTTTAATTCCAGATTTGTCCAATTCTTTTCTTCTCAATTTTGGTTGCATTATTGTGTGATTTTATTGGCTCAATTGGACATCGAACACTTCCAACAGAAGACTATAGTCGGTTTCGGTTGAGTCATCGGATGTGGTTTTCTCTGTACTCATTTTAAGGAGTCTAGTTTTTCAATATGCACCAAATGCCTTGAACTATTAACCAATTCTATTTGATTAGATGTTTCTTGAAAGACATGCACATCGTATCAACTTAAATATCTTCAAAGGGCAAAAGTGCAGCTAAAAGAAATAACGAGAGACGACCAAATTAGAAATAGTGTATATAAGTGTCTTAAATTTCTAATGGAATAACAATTTAAACACGTTTTATAAAACTTATTTCAGAAAGCGAAACATCATGTCTTATGTAATAAAAAGAAAGAAAAGTTGAGGACCCTAATCGAGGGTGACCAGAAGGTTCCTTTTCCATTAGCTACTGCACCGAGGTGTAGGAGAGGGCGCTACTCCTTTCCTTGGATTACTCCACTTTACCCTTGATAATGCTGAGAGTTAAGTAAGGCGGCATCAAGTATCATTTTTTCATTCTTTGGTACGATTCAACCTGGGATTGAACTCCGGTGTATCGGGTCATTGGCAAACACTCTACCCACTAGGCCAATGTAGAAAGGGTAAAATTGTTATTTTGGTTAGACTAATAGCGTATCAACCTTTGCAGGTTATTTAATGCCAAAGCTATCCATGTAGGAAAACAGTGATGTTGCAATTTAATCTATAGCTGGGAAGATGATGGAGTTCAAACTTCCCCTCAGAGTATTAGTCCGAAAACGAACGTAATATCCTGACTAGAGTTCGAACTCGATTATTACGATGTCATAGAGCAGCATGTTAACCATTAGGCTATGGTGACTCCATTACTACCCAAATTGTAATTTTGTGCAAAAAGAGATGATCAGTATATCGTGGGGCGTTCAAGTTTATTTCCAGTTAAGTTGGTTGATTGGTTGTGTTTTATGTCATAACAGCCTTGTAGGTAATTTAATGCCAAATCCTTTTCATGCATGTATATATGATTTGTAAACCAATTGTTTGTAGCCAACATTTTTACCAAGCCAGAACTCATTCGTTTGCACACAGTGAAATTGTTTCAAGTATTGCTATTTAACACTCATAATTCTATTCAACATTACTTATTCATAAGTGTACAGTTAAATGGTTACAGGTATTGTTATGTAATACTTACACTGGCCTGGGATGTTTTCAAGGTCGAATTTATGATAGCTTATTTTAAAGCAGTCTTTTACGCTGAATCAAAAAATCAAACTCATTTTTTCTAATCAGATTAAATTTTTAAGATACACACTTTTACTTGAAATGTATAGAACAGTATCATAACTCTTTGATTTTATTGTTGAATTAAACCAACAATGCAAAATTTAGGACTGATATAGTCATAGAAAACTCATATTATGCCATAGTAAACTGAAAAATGCATAAAAGAAGTTACTGATGAATGAAAAGTCATTTCAGGGACTTATTCCTGTGCTCGTCAGCCACTGCATCCTGTTTCAAGCACCAGCAGTAGTCACTGACCTTAGTAGCGCTCTTTCATAAAAGCGCTTGGTAAAAGCGCTCACCCGGCTCTTCACTCAAATCTCCACAGTTCTTTGGAAAATAGTCCAAGTGTGACCACAGAAAGTGCAGTTTGACAGGCATTCGTGTCCCGAGTTAGCGGAAACTCTTTAGTAGCGGCTCAATTCCCTTCTCGCATTGCGCACTTTCAGGGTTTCCCAAGAAGTTTATAACTACTGACTGCAGTGACTGCCACTCGGACAATTCAACTTTGTTCAGTTCTTCATCTAAATTGGGTCCTTCATGAGTTCCCTTATTTGAGGGCCGCCAAATATACATACAAGCCTTGAGTTTCCCCATGCTCACTCGTGGGAACTTCTCCTGGAGGAAAGCAAACCGGCTACCTTCCCTGTCCATTGCCTTCCCAAAGTTCTTCATTAGTCCTAACTTGATAAGTAAGGCTGGAAGCAGTATTTTCTTCGGTTCACCAAGATGGTGAGACTAAACATTATACGAGGCAGGTTTTAAGCCATGTATTAACAACCGCTTTGGTCTCACATAATGTTGGTCACCAGCCCTGCTGTCCAAAGGCACAGAAGACAAGGATACATGAATCAACTTTGGAGCCTAAGGACCAGTTCAACCACCTTAAGATCTCTAATGATCAACCGTTTGTGCTCCTGGTTGTAACCAACAGACACCAAATTAACCATGCTTTTATCGGTTTCTTTCATTTCGACTGAATGCTCAATAGGGATAGATGAAAAACTATTCTCATTATGTAGAAGAACTTCTTTGAGACTTCTGCTGGATGAGTCAATAAAAAGTTTCCATTCTGTAGCATATTGCTCAAAGCACATTGATTTGATCAATCCAGCAATGTTGTTGCAATAAACCAATGATGACTTATCCTGGAACGTGAAAAACTATCTTAATTCTCTCTCACGGTCTCGTTACCAGTAGAAGGTTGTTCCTGGTGCAAACAGATGTTTCTCCTTAAGACATGAACCCAGCAGCTGAGCAGCCTCCTTTGAAAGATTCAGGTCTCGTGTCAGGTCATTGAGTTCTGTTTGTATCAAGGGTACTGGCTAGTCGTCCTCTTCTGGCTTGTATGCGTCACCCCCAGCTTTAATAGTCATGTCTCTATGTTCGGAATCAGAGCTACATTCCATGTTACCATCTGGCTCAGGAACAGGAACGTCTAGGCCATAACGGATTGGTCTTATGGCAGAAGGATCATCGGGGTATTGAACATGGTGCTTGTTCTTGCGATTTATTCTTTTTAGATTTATCATGCATAAATAGCAGCCCCAAAAAGTGATCTTTTCCGTCTTTCCAGACCATTAGAATAGCAAATGGCATACTCTTCCTTTTACCATTTATTCAGTTCATCAAATTCTCACATGTTTTTTACAGTAAACGTGGGGAGCGAAGAGTTTATCCTGATCTAGTAGTTTTACTTCAAAGTAATCGCAATATGCCTTCTTCTCAAAGTCAGTAATTTTTATTTGACAGTTAGGAAGAACCACATTACCGAATATATAACAGAACCTTTCAGGTTTATACTTACACATGCGATTCATTTTTACAAGAATACAAATATCAAGCTGAAAGAGAAAAAAATAAATCAACACTTAGCTCGTCGTCGACACTTGTAACAGTACATTTAATATCCTTTTAAGCTGAGGGATAAGCCTCGCCCCTTCAAGGTATATGGGTGTTAGCGAGTTGGGTGGTACACTGTAGTTAGGTACACATATAACATTATATGCTCAACTAAACATCCACGACAAGAAGAGTCCACAGGCTTTTGAATAAGTGTTATTACTGTGTACAACTTGTGAAGTATTCAAGCACATCTTAAAAAACAATACCTGACCAAACACAGTGAATGTTTTTTTAATTTAGCAGAAAAAGGTGATTATATATCATTTGATGAACCTTTGACCGTTTTAATGCAGACCAGGGTAATTATTTAATTTAAAATCAGTCATTTGTTTGCACACGCTTAGATAGTTTCAAATACAGAAAAAGATTAAGTATTTCAATTTGATCCATAGATAGGACTCTAATAGGTAATACTATTCCGGGTCAGAGTGGACCAAGGAGTAATGGTAATGAAGGAGTATTCCACATTCCTCAAACTCCAAGACAAAAGCCTCGCCATCTGGTGTTGTTTAATGTCATACCCCGAACACTGCAGATATGTTGTCGGCGTATTCTATAGCCTAAGCCGACAGGGCTCCGGAGAGATTATCTCAACTTTTCTATCTATCTGTGTATCTATCTGACTTTCTTTCTTTCTTTCTAGTGGTTTGGTTAAATACATCATCATAATAATAATCATTATCAAAGCGTGCTTAAAGCATGGATTCCATTGATTGTTTATCTTCATCGGTCTCAATCGGCAATCTCACTTAATAAATCCTCTAGATAGCACCGAATTTCAGCACAGAGCTCATGAATGTAAGTTTTTGTTGGAAGGCCACGTCTGGCTGGTATGTCCATGTGTAGGAGTATATTAGGAGAACGCTAGTTATGAGTTCGTCTTTACTTCCCCAGCAATGCCCAGTATGTGTTGCTCACCTTTCTTTGTATGGTTTGTGAGATGGCAGGTAAGAAACCGTGCAACTGCTCTTTTGTTGGGTGTTGTTTTCCGTATTGATTCAAAACAGCACACAGCATCACAGTGTGGTTCCTATCCAGTTATTTCGTTAGAATCCAAATAGTGTAACTGTAAAAAAGTATTTATATAACGATAGCCTGGAATAATTCCCGTTATCTGCATGCCCGTCAGTATTAATTACCCTCATCCCTGACAGATGCTACCATGAGAAAGCAGTGTCCGGTCTAATCTTAAAATATGTGCGTTCCCCTTTCTCCTATGAAAACAGTTCATATACTTCCTTTGTTACATTTGTATCAGCTTCTAAATTTCTATATTGCAATAAAAAAAACACACATTTCCCTTTCGATAAAAAAGTGAAAAAAGAAACTATTTTTAATATAAAATACTTGTGTTTGGCACAAGGCTTTGGGGAGTCTATGAACACCTTGACGGAGCACTTCATGGTTTAGTAATCTTTAGCGAGCTCATCTCATCGGCCATTATTACTACTTAATATGTTTGAGGCTAACTGGGTGGTTCACATTTGTAGCTTTATGCCAAACTAAGTAAACTTTAATATTCCTGGATTAGGTTAAGTCATACTAAGACAAAACCGGTTCTCGTTTAATCACTAACTCAAGTAATATCACATCTAATTAGTAGAGAGATGGGTGGCAATTTAAGTACCCTTATTGGAATGTGTTTAAATTAATTATTAAACATTATTAAATATTAACTATATAAGACTAGATGTTTGCAAACCGAAAAAAAGAAAATCAAACAAAAAAGAAACTGAAAAGCATCAATGATTAAATTTTGTTTTTTAAAAACTATTTTGTTTTTGTTCAAATTTTTTACTTTTGTTATTTTTTTATTGTCACAGCTTTTGACCGTTATACTCTACGTTCTTGTACTGGTGTCTCTCCTAGTTTATAACTTTCTGAGAATTTCAAATCAAGCGCTTTATTCCCTCTACATGAGTATATTATACACATTCTTCAATCCGTACAATATTCCGTTTTATTTGGGGGAGTCCCCGTGGCGTAATGACGAAAGAGCTGGTCTGTGGCCTTAAAGTAAGTAAGTTAGAACTCCAGTCACTCGATAGCGTTCAGACTAATAGCTTTTGAAAAAGTAGTAAAACCCCACCAGCTATGGGTTAAATAATATCTCCGCTGTTCTTCTACAAGAATAGTTTTTGCAGAAGATAACCCACGAAATTTGATATGCCATTAAATCAAATTCGTTTTAATTAATTCTTTCCACTGAATTCATCCATTCAATGTTGCTTATTTGTCTTTTCCACAAAAACCAGAGGATAATATATTTCGCACTATCCGACTCATGGATTGAACTCAAAATTCCCATTTTTTTACGAATCCTTCATTTACCGATTTAATGGCATACGAGATGTGTTAAAATAGTATCAAGACTGTTTCTGTATTAACGAAAATAGAAATGATGAAGCATAAAACTTTAATTTTTTTTTCTAAATAATCCTCTTAGAATTCAAAACACTTATTTCAGTGAGTTTTCGAAGCACATCTGAAACTTGATTGTTATAATGCTGATTCATCGTATTCCTTATCGGCCAGCTAATCATCATCATCATCATCATCATCATCGTCAAAGTGTAAACGCAGTATGGATTTCATTGACACTCTCTCTCTCTCTTTCTCTCTCTCTCTCTCTCTCTCTCTCACACACACACACACACTATCCGTCTCTATCAGTTATCGTACATGGAAAGTTCTCTAGGTGACATCCAGCGTCCGTGCACACCTGATGACTGTAAGTCTTTGCTTTTCGACCAACATTTGTGTGTCCATGTGTATTCACAGGAGATCGCCGCTTTTTAGATTGTCCTTACTTCCTCAGTAGTGTTCAACATAGTTGCTGGTCTTATATAAATGGTTTGAAATATGGAAGGTAGGCGGCTGTACACCTGCTGTTCTTTAGGTTGCTGCTTCCTGGGATCCAGCAAACATGGTTCATAGTATTTCTGAAAATGTTTAAGATTTCAGAGGGAGTTGTAGACTTAATTACAAACCTTAAGGTAAGAAAAACCAAGAGTCATCTTCCAGACAGACTCATTATAACCACTAGCATTTGTTATAGTAATGATACCACAAAATTATGTGCTAATTAAATGCAAAGGAGGCTACAAATTTACAAAGTCGCAGGAAAAGATGAATTGCCTTATATATATGAATATGAAAAGATTTGCCAAAAAGGAAAAACAAGTGGAAGCACTTACCGTAAATTGCGGCGTACAAGTCGATTTTTTATACTCGAAAATCTTTTTTTCAAAACTAGGGATCGACTTATACGGCAGCGCTAAAATCCAAACTTTTACCGCACAATACACAACTAGTGGAACAGTGCTCTTAACAATAAATATACACATCTTACCGCAACTCCAGCAGACTGTTACAAACATTTCCAACTTGTCGAAGATATTAAACAAATTGATGTAGAGCTCATAAAACTGTAATAAGAATTAAGAATTATATTAACGCAATATCATACACCGTTTCTAACAGCTGATGCATCGAGCGTAAACCTTAACCGGAACTTCACAGCACCCATACAGCCAGTCAGATAACTACGTTATGTTTATCTGTTTAATTTCATGATAGCGAAATATATTGCAAATTTGCACCATACAGAACTGGAAGAATGACTGTTTGATGTTACATAAAAGTAGTTTATTGAATATACATATATTGGCATTATCACTGTACTTATATGGCCCAACATGTTAAATTAAAGCTACTTGAAAGTTATATCATTGACTATCAAAATCTTGATTCTAAGATACTACACTAATTTTAAAAGTATTTATTGGTGGGGACCTATAAAGCAGTCATAGGTCTCACTCAGAATTTTGAACAAAAAATCTTGAAGTTGCCATATACACCGTAATTTACCGTATATATGTAGAATCTACAACCAAGATATAGGAATTACTTTATTTGTTTAATGGCATATCAACCTTCGTAGGTTATTTAATGCCAGAACCATTCTTCTACAAGAACAGTGGAGGTACTATTTAACCCCTAGCTGGAAGGATAAGGGGGTTCATACCTTTCCTAAGAGTATTTGTCTAAAAGTGAACGTAATAGCGTGACTGGAGTTCGAACTCGCTTACTATGATTCCGCATTTCAGCACTTTAACCGTTATAATAAGGTTTGAAATAGCGGACAAAAGGAAAAACTACCCTAATCAAAAATAGAATATATGTAGAATACACCGACTGCTTTTCGGCAGAGGGGTAAGACTCCCACACGAGTGACCTGATATGTTTCACCAATATATTTTAATTTACACTTCTTACAAGGGATACAATAAACACCGGCGTCTGAAAATATTGCGTTGGGGACTAGAGTGCACTAAATCGCGGATCGTTATAAAGGGTAAAGAGGTAGTTTTAGTATCGAGTTTATTTAAGTTGTTTACTATGCTGTTGAAAGAAGAATCGTTTGGCAAAGTTATGAATCTGGGAATATGGGGGGAACAAGTTTTATAAGATTTTGAGTAGGCATTAGTACAAAAGAGGTTACATATTTATAAAGTAAGAAAAGGTAAACCACTTCCTGTATATAAATGGTATTTACCTATCTTTTGATACAGTGTGAAGCTGGGTAACCGTATCCATTTTAATGTCTTTTACGTATTCAAATCTTACCCCTGGGAATTTTCACGACTTAGATATCTATCCTCGAGGTTTTTCCAGTTTAAAAAACAAGAGAAAAATCACATATTTAGGTGTGGTGAGAATGGAGAGGACAGAACTAGGACAATCATGTGATTTTTTCTCGAGTATCGAGGATAGCCTCTGCTTCGTTTTGGTAGTCGTCTAGACATCAATATCTTATTACCGTAATTATTTGTGAATTTTTCCAGATTTTAAAGCCCAAAATTTAGAGGTGCGTATTATACGGGGGAACTATATAGTCAACTTTTTTTTCAGTCATATGGCTCATTATATTAAGGACAGGATGACTGAAAGTAAGTAAAATCTTTAGTTCAAATTCATGTGTTTTACGCTGTTACAAAGAATATCCACTGGAATTTGTGTTTATTAATAATTTTGTTTCCCCTAAAGTAAGCTTATTTTAGCCGCCTGCTTGTTGCATTTTTGTGAGAACGTCTGTGTGTTTGGTCTAAATACTGTGTAAATTTTGCGTTTCAAGATACAATGTCATCATCATCATCATCATTTCGCGCCGCCAGCATGAATCTCCCTGACCCTCTCTCGCCACCCGTCTCTATCGTCCATCACTCCTGGTAGGTCTTCCAGGCTACATCCTGTATCGGCACTGAGCTGTTGTGTATAGGTTCTAGCTGGTCGTCCTGCCATTGCTCGTCCATGTGAAGGGTCTTCACTGGAGTATGTCGCTTATGAGTTTGTCCCCACTTCTCCTGCAGTGTCCTTCATGCCTGGTTTGTCTAACTTGGATAGTTTTCTTGATGGGTGGTAAGTGGCCGTACAGTTCCTGCTTTGTTGGGTGCTGCCTCCAGGACTTGTTCAATATTGCTCGCAGCAGTCTTGTGTAATTCTGTCAAGCTTTTTCTCCATACGTTTAGTGAGTGTCCATGTAGTGCATCCATATAGCAGTATCGACACGACCGCTGCTGGAAAGAAACTGCGTTTTATTTTATCGGTCACGTCTGACTTTCATATGACCGATGGCTTAACGATAGCTGTCCATGCGATTGCTAATCACGTGTTGATGTCTGTCTCGGCTGATGAGACACTGCTTCCAAGGTAGGTGAACTTGTCTACTAGTTTCAGAGAACTACCATTTAGTGTGGAGATGTTACCTCTTTGATTAAAGCACATGTATTCCGTCTTGTCTGTGTTGACATGGAAGTCTATGCTAGCAGCCGCTCGTTCCAAACTATGTAGCAGGGTTTCGGCTTGGGCGAGTGTATTTGCCAGAAGTACTATGTCATCGGCGTAGTCTGCGTCCGTAATTGTTTGTGAGGGGCATCTTCTGTTTCTTTCCTTAAGATACAATGCAAACTACTTAATTACTTATTTTTAGTCAATACAAAGCGATAAATTGTTTCACAAAAGCTAAATTTAGGTTAGATTTAGCTGCTATAAATTCTCAAAAGTCAGTGCGTATTATACATGAAAATTTTATTTTCAGAATTTCGCAGTCCAAAGATAGGGTTGCGTGTCATATATGCATAACTCGTAAATTACTTATTCAGCTATGCACAAAACTCATTGAAATTTTAAATTTAATTTTTTTTAAAAATGTAACGATCCGTTCCGATTCCCTTTTTTTACACGAATAAGACGCATCTGCCTCCTCCCCCAATGGCTGAAAAATTTCTCGCAGTTCTTATATACAAAGTTTAACTATTTAGTGGGTTAACATTTTATCCAGACAGCCAAGACTATCAGTACATAACCTAACTACATAATGATGTAATATCATATATAATTGGGTGGTCTTCTACGTAATCACATAATGTTTGCGTCTCGCTAACTCACACGCACACACACACACACACACATATACCCACTTTTTTTCTATTTATCCTTTCTCCCTGTGTATTTTGTATTTTTCTCTTTAAAACTCTCTCTCATTCTTTCTGTCTTTTCTCCATAATACTTTCTCTCTCGTTCTCTATCGTTCCTTCTTTACATCTTTTCTCTTCTTTTTTTAATCGTTTCTTTCTTTTTTTTTTCTTTCTGCGTCTTCTCTCCTTATCTATTTCTTTTCACTGAGCTTTTCTATCTTTTCCCTTTAATCAGTCGTCGGCCATAGACACTTAGAAACGATTTAAATAACATTTTCGTATAATTATCTCTTTTCTGCTGGATCTGTCTTATAGTTCGGTCTTTGTTCAATCAGTGGAATCAGTCAAAAAACAATCAGTTAATCAATACATATTTTGGAACATTTCCATAATAAATACTTTAAACATTTCTTTTATTCTTTATAAGATAAAGATCATTTTTTAAATACCGCTGCTTCTTATGAACGAAATATTTCATCCAGAAATCTACTGAGATTAAATCATGATAAACTATAGGGTAGAGTCATAAATAATTTTCGTTTAAAGTAAAATATAATTTATTCAGGAATTAACAGACAATGAATTAATTTCGATTCAATTGCATATTTATCATTGTCTGAATCACCTCTGACCATTTATCAGGTAGCTTGTTGATTCTTCTCCAGTAAAATTTTGCTAGTTTTGAATTCAAGAAGTTTTCCACAAACGTTTACACCAGATCTTCTTGAAAAAAAAATTGTCATTCAGAGCATTTAGTGGAGAATGGAAATCACTTGATGCAAGGTCTGCTGAATATAGTGAATGGGATAGAACAGACCAGCCTAAATCAAATATTTTCCTGCGTGATTCTTGCTGAATGTGGCCTTGCGTTATCAAGAAGAACATCGTTTCTACTATTGACGAGTGCAGGGCGTTTTCTTAGACGATTTTTATACACACTTTTTTAAAAAAAATCTTTTTTAAGTGGCGGTTGATTTTGGATTGGGATTATTGAAGTCAAGTGCAAATTCTCGAGTACTTTTGCGCAGATTGCATTCCACTAATTCCTTTAAAGTATTTTGATCAAAGTCTGATGAGCGTTCTGGTTTGAATTCATCTCTCAATAGCGTATCGCCAGAATGAAACATCGAAAACCAATTTCGGACTTGCCGGTAAGTAATGAGGCCTTGGCCATAAACGCTATAAATTTTCTTTGCTATTTATGTTGTGTTTTTGTTATTCTTAAACTCCCACAGCATTACATATTGAATATGCACTTTCAGTTCCTCCATTTTAGGGGTGTGCAATCATAGATTAAATTATGATGCACACTCTTTCACTTCTGAAATAAGAATGACTGATAAAGGCACTCTTTAATCAGGTTATTTCCGGTTGCGATTAAAACATTGGATGTGTGAAATGCATAGTTACAATTTGTTTTTTTAAAAAAAAAAGGGAAATCATTTATGACGTAACTCGGCATTTCTATAAAAAAAAACAAACCTCGGCATTTGTATAAAAGTTAAACAAATACATAATCGATAATTTACAGAAATTAAAGAAATCTATTGTTGACAATTCATAAAAGTTAGACAATATATTGTAGATATGTAATAGGAATTAAATAAATTTATGGTTGATAATTCTTAGATTTTCCTTTTCAAACATATTACAAAGGCTAAAGAGTCTAATATTCCCTTTCATAAACACCCTTAACAACAAACATTTAAGACAAATATCTGCATATAACGGCTTACTTTCTCTTATTTGCAATATTTTTTGCGAGTTTAATGTGTGTAGATTCAAAATAAAGAAATAAACTGTATCTAATGGTGAGACTCCAGTTTTGAAGATCTGGATAGTGAGGAGTACCCCTAAATTCTCATTACTCCCAGGTCTTCTTTGATCCGGAATGGTAGTGCCTGTTGGGGTTCAATCTGTAGGTTAAATAGATCTGTTTAAAAATAATTTATAATCAATAGGGCAAAATCAAAAACAGCAAAAAAAAAAAAAAAAAAAAAAAGAAACAAAGCAAAACAAACTCTTTAAAAACAACTATAAAAAATGTAAATAAAAACTTACTATGAATGCGCTTCTTTAACATCTACGTAAGAAAAAATCCTAAACGTGTTGACATGCCGTTAAGATTTATCAACCAGTAGTGGGCAATGTTAATATTTTAAGAGCTAAAGTATTAATCCAGTTGAAAATCATTATTTAAACCGAATCTCTAAACTCCCTAGAGCATTTAAATTTGAGCCTCACCCTCAGATGCAGTTTAGTGTTATACTGCACCCGAATATTTAACTGCATTTGATGGTGAGGCTCCAATTTGGGAGTTTTGGGAATGCTAAATACCCGTTCATTGCCATTACTCTCAGTTACACTCGGTGTGGTAGTACCTGTTAGGGTCCCATCAATGGGTCAAATAGATTTATTTTATCATTTACTAGGGATTATTATTATTAGTTATCTGAAACCATACAGTTGTGTGCATATTGTTCGTATTTGATAGGAATATTTGATAAACAGAATTAATGATTTGCCTAAATTTCTTAAATGAAGGTGGATAATTTTTATTACTTGAATATTCGGTCTATTGTCCTCGTCTTCGTTGTTGTACTTTCAACGTTTCATCCGATACGCCCTCTGCCCTTCTCCAGTGTATTATGTCGAACTAGGTAGCCTACAGAAAACTTTGAATTGAACCCATTAATTAATCCACGGGGGTGAATTGTTATGATTCCGTTAACCAGGACCCGGTAGAAGTGTTAAGGTATTGTAAGTTTTTCGATTATCTTAGCTGTAGAGAGAATGAATCTGGGATCTCGAGATGACTTCACTCAGAAGCACTTTTAGACCAACACTTTAAGATGAAGACAATAGCCTGAATATTCAAAGTGATAAAAATTACAAATGTTCTACAGAAAACAAATGATTTTTTTTTATTGAATTAGCAGTGTTAACAAGACTTGGAATCATTTAAACTGTGTGTAAAAAGAGAATTATTTGTCTTAAATAACAATACTTGCAACAATTTAGAATTATTAGTGTTTATACTATTTGAAGCCACTTAACTTTGTGTAAACAAATGAGTAATATTAAATAGAATTATTTGTATTGAATAAAAATACTTAAAAATATTTAACTACGTGCAAACAAATGAGATCTTCCTCATTCAAAAACAATGACACCCTACAAATTATCCATTTACTAATCATATGTACTTATAAATAAGATTTGTCAACAAATAACCATCAAGTGTTGAGATGCCATTAAACCAAATAACCTAATCTAACTTACCTCCGGTGGTCAGGTTGCAATTTTGGAACTTTAGGGAGTGAAGATTCCCTTATTCGTTGCTATTATTTCCTTGTCAGCTCCGGCTGGGAGTGACAGCACCTGTTAGAGACCAAGTGTATCGATCAAATAGACTTCTTTGAAAATTATTTGAATTAGTAAGGAATACTTAATACCAAATAAATGAGTGAAAAAAGAAAGTCATTGTGTCATATAGTTATCTCTCGACCATTTGTTGCTTCGCGTTGCCATGTTGTTCTCGCGGCTCCATAGTCGTCTTATTTGGTCGTCTCACGTTGCCTCATGTTCTCTACAGCTGAGATGAATGACACAGAGAATTATTCTTCGATGTACTTAAAATTATTAACTTCGACCTCTTTTCTTCACATATTTTACCGACCGTATGCAAGTTGGGAGTCAGTCATCGGACCAGAGGTGGAAATCAGACAACAACACTGTCTGGAATTTCTTGGCTGATTGATTCTTTGCTAAGATCTATCTTCTAACTTTCAGAATTTGAACCAGTTGACTTTAACTCTTCCATTGTAAGACAAGCTTTCAACTGACTTTTAACTGTTAATTACATTGAGTGACACTAACGGTTCCCGCTTATACGACAGCCATCTTCAATTTTTAAAAACTAAACTCCATACCAAATATGTATAGATTATTAGTATAATTAATAGTTATTTTGATCTATAATAGTTTATAAATGATTATCATGAGTTACTGAAACGATATGATTGCTTGGAGAAAATACTGACTTCAATATCAAATGACGCAACAAGAGTTGACATGCCGTAAAATTAATCACACACGTCATATAAACGGCAATAGCTGTAGGAATTTTGGTTTCTTTTTTTACAGTGACAGCTGCAGTTAGAATATTCAATCATCAACTTTTCATTTTTACAGGAATATATCAGTGTTAGGACTAGGTCGAATGTTAATAGAAATACCCCGAAACAATGACGGCCATGACCACTTCATTTATACCAAAGTATACAATATACACACCCAATTCTCAGCTTTACAATTTCATTTCCGCCTTTTTTTTCGAAACTATCTTGCGTTTTCTCGATTCACGTTTTCAACAAGGACCTTATAAATGCAGTCTTTCTACTGTACAAACAGGAAGAGTTGTAAGGAGACTAAATTATTATTGAATCAAATACTTTGGAAACTAGAAACAATATTATGTCGAGTAAATCATGAAAGAACAGATTTGCTGCTTTTGGTAATTTTTTTTTAAAATCTGATCATTTTATATTATATTTTTGTCTTTTCCTCCTGCATTTTTCTTTTATCATCTTTCAATTGTTTTTTCTCTGAAATTTTTTCATAAATATTCTTTTCTGTCCTTCTTTCATTTTCTTCTTCTGTCCTTTCTTCTTCACTTGTTAACTTTTCCTCACTTCCTTTAATATTGGCATAATAGTTTTTTATCGTTCTTTTCTTTATCGTTTAATTTGTCCTCTTCTTCTTTTGCTTCAGCTCCTCTTACAACTTCCCCCCATTTCTTCTTCTTCTTCTTCTTCTTCTTCTTCTTCTTCTTCTTCTTCTTCTTCTTCTTCTTCTTCTTCTTCTTCTTCTATTTATCACCTCCTGGTCTTCTACCTGTTGCTGTTGTTGTAATTGTTCTTGTTATGGTTGTTGTTCTTCCATTTATCACATCTTTTCCTCGTCCTCTGCTTACTTCTACTTTTATTATCACCTCCTGCCCCTTCTCCTCTAGTTGCTATTGTTGTTATTGTCGTCGTTCTTCTTCTTCTTCTTCTTCTTCTTCTTCTTCTTCTTCTTCTTCTTCTTCTTCTTCAATTTATTACGTTCTACCCCTCCTCCACTTGCTGTTATTGTTGTACTTCCATTTATTCCTCCTTCTTTTCTCTTCTTCCTTCTCCTTCTCCTCCTTCTTCTTCTTCTCCTTTTTTCTTCTTCTTCTTCATCTTCTTCTTCTACACTACAACCTATTTTGTACCCAATATCTTAAAAGTAGCAATTTGACACGGCCTTCATTAAACAAGAGAGACTCTTCAGTCGGCAATGCTCAACGATTTCTCAATTCAATAAATTCGGTCTTTCATGAAAGCCGATAGAGGTAATACGAACAGCCGACAATCCTTCTTTTCTTTATTTCGTTCTAAAATTGCATCAGTTTCTCCCCACCTACCCCTCTCCCTCTTTGTCATTTTCTTTTTTCTTTTTTTCTTTTTTGGGGGATTTATAATGGTTTGCACATTTTTCTTAAATGTCTTCAACGAATTTTTAGCATTCAATTCGATTCTTGCCTGACAGCTCGTCAGGCTGCAATGTCTAATCTACCTAATATCTTTCACATTACTCCTCCAACTTTGCCTCTTACTTCGGCTCATGTGTTTTTTCAACGATTCTTCTCATTGAAGTTATTATTAGTCGTCGCAGATGTAATTGGAAAAAGTTTGTCATTCAGGCTTATCTATTTATTGAATAAACAGGATGACGTTTTTACGGTTTGGTTCTTTCTTTGTGCGTCTATTCGTAAACATTGTGATGATCAGAGTATAGTATCAGTGCACCTTGCTTAGGACGAACTTATAGTTCTGCAGTACTTCTATCTAGGATTAAAGTGGAATAGAAATGCTTCTTATTTCTTAGTGCTACCACCAACACCACCAACACCATAACCTAATCTATATACTTCAAAAATTATAATCATATATATATATGTATATATATATACACACGAATGTCATTTAATAGATAAGGAGAATTTGGGGAAAACAAACAAAATGATTTTTCCGTAAATGTAAGCTCTGCATTAAACTGAGAATAATTTTTAAACAGATCTGTTTAATCCATAGATGAGAGCCTTACAGGTCACAGTAGACCTGGAAGTAATGCCAGTGAAGGAACAGTTGACACTCAAAACTTTTGCATAATTTGAGTCTCACCATCAGATCAGTTTTATGTCTTACCCTGGATAGTACTTTTTTGGTTGGCCTCATCTCTCTACAAGGGATACTAATCCCTGCCGATAGGGAGTATTGTATTTTTTCTTTTCTTACACTCTACGAATTTGTAGAATGGTTATATTTATAATTCCTCTAAGATAATAGTTAGGTATTACATTTTGCTTTGATTTAAGTCCTGTTTACTTTTGGAGGAGAATCAGATATGTTGACCGCATTCAATTGTATAAAGAATTGAAAAGCAATTCCTGATTAGTAACTGGTAATTTATCGTTCAGATAATATTCCATCATAGAACTCAGCGTGTCCACATCAGATATACATTCTATGATATATATTCTATGATATATATACTAATAAATATACTAATATATATACCATGATATATATTCTATGATGTAATTCGGGAAACTATGTTAGTCTTTGACACTTATAAACAAAAATAATTTTGCACTTGATTCAGATTGATTAGTGTTAACAACACGTTAAACAGTCTAGTGTTATGTCATGCATAAAAATTAAAGACTAAATTTCATATTTACATTTTTTGAGTAGTTATTTTTAAAGAGCTTTTTTAACAAGTTCCTATCGAATATGATTAACATTTTTAAAACGAAACACAGCCAAAGGGTATTGTTTACCAAGTAGGTAAAACGTTTTTTTTTTCTTTTTTTTTACAAATACACTTCTTATTTTCGCTCTGGTTCGGTTTTCTTTGTTTCTATTATGTTTAAAAACTAATAAAGTTTTGAGAATTGGCTTTTTGCTTGATTGATTGATTCTAACGGCATCTCAATCCTTATTGGATTATCTTATGGCTTGAGGTTATGGAATCGCGTTCATTGTTTCGATTTACATTATTATGTAGTTGTTACTTAAGAGATTTTTGCCCACTGACCTATCGAATATGAATAATTTTCAAATAGATCTATTTGACTCATAGATGGGAACCTATCGGGTACTACTACTCTGGATCTCAGGGAACCTGAGAGTAATGGCAATTAAGGAGTACTCGACACTCCCTTGATCTCGAGAGCGGGATCCTCACTATCAGATGCAGATTAGTGTCATACCCAGGACACCCCTTTTTTGTGCTCTTACCCTCTTGTTGAGGATACAATCAGCGTAATCTGAGCCCTGTCGACATGGTAGGCTGTGTGTATCTGTTAATGAGCAAAGTAAATACATTTAATTACAAAAATCCTTTCAAGAAATTTCATATCCCCACAAAACTCGTGATTAATCAAATGATAAATCATTACCAGGTCAAGAGAAAAAAAAGGGAAAAAGAAGAAAAAAAGGAAATTGACCTCTAAATTATTTTCCAATGACTGTCCTTCTTCCTGGCTTTCAATGCATTTCTATTGTAAATACATAGCAATACATATACAACATACATATAATTGCCCTTGTCAATAGTGCTGGCATTAATTTCTGACCAGTGACAGTCCCTTTCTTCCTGACCTCCAACGCATTTCTACAGTAAAATCATTATGTTACATAATGAATAGGCTACCTATTTATTTGCTAAGGTGGTACAAATATTTGAATTCAAAAATGTAATTGGTAATTCGTTAATTTGAAGTCATAGAAAAAAAGTTGCGATTGATAGCGCTTGATCCATAGCTGACCCTTCGAGCAAGTTATCTGATTGGTTGGTTCAGTCGTGGAAACAGGGACCGAGATAGAGGATATGAGATTAGCGGCAGGCACCGAAAAGAATTGACGAGTGTTTGGAATGGCTAATTCTCCAGCTACGTGGCTGTATGGGACTTGAGGAAAATAAAGACGTCTAAGAAAATAAACTAAGTTGTTGTGTCCACTTATTAAAAACTGAAAGGGACACCTAGATGAACCCAAGTCAACCCAAAGAACACCCAAGTTGAAGATCAGAGAGTCTGGACAGCTATACCAGCAGACAAGGTTAGATAAGAAGGTAAGGGGAAAAGAAGAGATACCAAACATTATGTTAGTTTGGTACCGTTAGGGTACAATTAGCAATGCATTTACATCATACATATAATCATATTTACCCAACCCCTCCGCTCGGGCAGGATATGACACAAGGTCAATTTTTAAGCGGAGTTTAACAGGTTTCAATTCAGAGTTTTCCTTCTCCTAGACTAGTTGCCTCACCAAAGCTGAAGAACCTAGTCTGCCCTACTATTTACCCATAGCTGGAAGGAGAATAATTGGATTCATACCTTTCCCAATGGTATTAGTGCTATGTGAAATGCAATCAGTCTCGTCCAGGATTTGAACTTGTGTCGCCGTATTCATTTTCTACGACGATAACCATTACACCACGGGCACCTCCATCATACATATAATAGCCCTTGTCAATAAAAGTAAGTAAAATTGGTGACCATAGTCGAGGGTGACCCGAAGGCTCCCTTTTCGATAGCTATTAAACGAAGGTGTAGGGGAGGACGCTACTCCTTTCCAAGGATTGACCTATTTTACCCTTGGTATGACTCGACCTGGGATTGAACCCAGGTCTACCGGGCCATTGGCGAATGCTGGCTTTAATTCTTGTCTTGAGACACTCACTTTCTTCCTGGTTTTTAATGCATTTCTTCAGTAAAATCATTTGCAATACATTTACATATAAAACCCTTTAATTATCAGTAAAAGCTGTATTAATTTCCTAATCCCTGACAACCCCTTTCAACATCCTTTTTTAGTCCCCATCTAAAGTTTCCGTCTGTCCAAATGACACAACCATATAGTAGTACTGACTCGGCTACGACTTGGAAGAATTGCCGCTTTATTTTATCAGAGTGATCAGATTTTCATTAACCTGTCAATAGCTACTCATGATTTACCTTTCCGTGTGTTGGCATCACTTTCAGTAGATGTTTGTTTGTTTCAGTTTTAGGGCATATTAACCTTCATAGGTTATTTAATGCCGAATCCATTTTTATACTCATGGATTCATTTATATTTCAAACAATTCAGTTTAGTGTAAGTACACAGTTGAATTGTCAAAAACATTTACATTTCAAGCTATTCAGTTTAGACAAACAGATCTAATTCAAACAATTCAGTTTAGTATAAGTATAGTTTTTGTCAAAACAGTTCTATTTCAAACAATTCAGTTTAGCATAAGTACGCAATTTAAATGCCAAAACAGTTTAGTTCTATTCGACCCATAGATTGGATCCTATCAGGTGCTACCACTCTGGGCCAGAGTGGACCTGGGAGCGATAACAATGAAGGGGTACTCGGCATTGCCCAAAGCTCCAGCATTACTGGAACTTCACCATCAGATCGTTTCACGTTATATCGAGGATACTCGTGGGAGAGTCTTACCTTTCAGCAGAGATGCAGTCGGTGTATTCTACAGCCCGAGCCGACTGGGAAATTCAGTAGATGAGATATTGCTACCGAAGTATATATACTGTAGCCCCGTTTGCAGGGGCTGCAGAATACGTCGACTGTCTCTCTGTAAAGAGTAAGACCACTCTTACAAGTTCCCTGGATATGACACTAAATAATTTCATGATGAGGTTCCAGTTCTAGGACTTAGGGGATTGTGGAGTACCCCTTCATTGCCTTTACTCCCAGGTCCACCCTGAGCCTGAGTCGTAGTACCTGTTAGGGCCCATCTATGGGTCAAGTAGAACGGTTTAATCATTTACTATACTTGAAACCAATAATCTCTAAATTATTAATATTCATTGAATTATTAGTAGTAAGTAAAAAAGTTAGCGACCATAGTCGAGGGTGACCCGAAGGCTCCCTTTTCGATAGCTACTACACCAAGGTGTAGGGGAGGGCGCTACTCCATTCCCTGGATTGCTCCACTTTACCCTTGAACCGTACCTTATAATGCTGAGTGTTAAGCAAGGTGGTATCAAGTTCCATTTTTTAAAGTCTTTGGTATGACTCGACCTGGGATTGAACCCAGGTCTCCCGGGCCATTGGCGAACACTCTAACCGCTGGGCCATTAGTATTAGATGAAAATACTTAATGAAACCACTTAACTGTCTACAAATAAAACTATTAGTGTTAGATAGCAATACTTGAAACAATTTAACTGTATGCAAACAAATGAGCTCGGGCTGTTTTAAAAATGTAACCTACAAATTGTTGACAAATTATATATATATATATATATAGGATTTAGGATTAAATAACCTACAAGGGTTGATATGCCAAAAAAAAATTATCAACCAACATATGAACTAATTTCGGAAGGTTGCCATTTATGAGGAGATGACACAATCTTAATTAAAACATATGAACCTGGTTTAATCTGAGTTCACGTAGAGACCAATGCATCTTGCTGTCTGCTCTAGGCCTATGCAACAGAGATTCGGCTTGTGCAGGTGTATTTGCAAGAAGCGCAAGATCATCCTTCTTATAGCATGATTGAGTGAGTGCAGCCTCGTGATGGACGATATTGTGTCTTCCTCAACAACTGCTGATTCTTAAGTTTCAGTTACCTCGAAAAAAAAAAAAACACGTAAAATCTATGTAATGAAATGTTTCAATACAATCATTCAAAGTTGAACTGTATGTAAATTCATTCATTCAAATCTCTTGAACTTTTCGTTTTGAAAGCCTACGAACTTATTTCTTTAAAAAAGCAAAGCTAAAAAAATATGATAACGCTTCACGATCACCGGTACTGAAAAAGAAAAGGGAGATGAGTTCTTTCAAATGAGCTGGTACTTGGTTGTAAGGTTCTTAAACTTCCACTTCTTTTTAGAAATATACAATGAAATTTGCTATTCATCACATTCACTGCATACACCTTAACTAAACTGTTTACAGTATATTGTTTGAACTTTAAAAGATATAAGAGTGAGTCAAAAGTTTTGCAATATTTTTACCGCGCGTATATCACGTGGCCATCGCAAGTCAAGTCGTGGAAGGTACCCGTTGTTGTTAGTAGTATCGAGATAATTAGTGCACTGACATCCCATGCATTACTTACTCCTAGTGTGATTTGAAAGCTACACGGATGAGCATGTAATGTAATCTAATTCAGGAACTTTTGCTTTACGATTTCGAACTGGGCCATAACGCCGCCGAAGCAGTCAAAAACATTTATTGTGCAAAAGGTGAAGGTGCAAATGATCCCAGTACAGTAACTAGATGGTTCTAGAACTTTTGATTAGGTTGCAAAAACCTTGACGATCAACCAAGGTCAGGTAACCCCAAAACTGTGAATTCTGAGTCTGTACTCCAAGTCATAGAGTCAAACTGGATGAGTAGCACCCTGAGAATATCAGGCGAACTTTGTACACTTAACCATTAGAATATGTGTTAAACTGGAACAAACATCTCTTTAAATTGAGTCCTCAAATACTGAGTTTTCATCTTTTAACAGAAAGGGAATAATCCAAGATATTTCAAAAAATTTCCTTATAGTATTTTGTATTTGTCTATCGTTTGTTTAGATTACATACTAGGATAAGTCAAAAGTTTTGCAATATTTTAGGAATTTGATGCTTTTGCCTTGGTTGTGAAAGTGGCGAACTACACTGGACAGTGAGATGTCAAGTAAAGCGCACCAACTTATACGATACTCCTAAACACATTTGGTACCTGACGTTGTTTAAGCAGGTATCGGATGTGTTTAGAGCTTCGGTTACTTGACATACACGCCACAAACAAGCACGTGCTAAAAAAAATTGCGAAACTTTTACCTTTGGAAAAATCTTTTGTTAAACCTTGTCAGACTTTTATGCATTATCCTCCCGAAAATTCTCAAATTCCAGATCTGTATTTTAGTCGATATTCTGTTATGTTGGCTATGTAAAAAAAAATAAAGAAAGATTTCTGTTTATTTTACATTATTTACTGTTTTAAAACATGCCGACTCTATATAAGAATACTTAGGATTCCTATATTGATGAATGCTTTTGGAATATTTTCTTTGCTAGTTAAGGGATGGTTTGGTTTAGTTTAGCTTTATGGTATATCTACCATTTTAGGTCATTTAATGCCAAATTCTTTTTATACATATGTATATTAAATATATAATTTCTAAGTGAAAGTCATAGTGATATTTCGATGGTCATATTTTAACCTCATCAAGAGACGTAGCAGTTGTTTCCTGACTGAAATATTTGATCCTGGACGTTGGGTTTCGTCAGCTCAGCATTTGGTGAAGTGTGCCGTTGACCCGACGCTGGGTTTATTCGCCGGGCTTCACATTCACCATGCTGCTTCCCATGGCTTCCGATGCTTAACTTTAAAATAAAACGAAAATAATTTTTTCCTTTTCCTTTCCTTCATTTTTTTCTCCTTATTCTTCCATTCCTCTCTTAATTTTTTCGTTTTTTCTCCACTCTACCCCCCCATACAATCCTTAAATTATAACTTACTTAAAGTCCAGCTATCTACTTTTCGTTTCCTTTTTCAGGCCTTACATACTACTTCTTGTCTTTTGTACATGACTTATATATGGTGTGTTTATTTCAAAGTTGAACATATACTACTTCTCACTACTACTCTTTGCCGACAAATATTAATAATAATAATACCAAAAAAAAACAAAAAAAAATAACCAAAGCAACAGTGACAGCATGCTTTCAGATGCCCAAATCTTTTTTTATCAAGAGCTCAGTTAACTTTTCGAGTTTGACAGTTTTTAGATTTCCGCATTGCATCCTCCTTTTCCCAAAGAAAGGTGATTTCGGAATTGTTAAGAGCAATCGGGGTGTAACCCTTTCTTCCATAGCGGCTAAGATCTATAATTCTCTGCAACTCAACTGCATTGAATCTGAAAATGAGAAAATTCTTAGGAAAAACTATAATGGCTGTCGTAAAAATCGATCCATAACATCACAAATTCTAACAATCTGTCGAATTTTAGGTGTTGGTGCAAAAACCTCGAGGCTACACTTATTTAATGATTTCTCCAAGGCATTTGACTCCATACACAGAGGGAAGATGGAGCAAATGCCTCTAGCCTCTGGCCAACCCAAAGAAGCTGTCGCAGCCATAATGATGCACAATAAAAACACGAAAGTGAAATTTCGCTCACCCGATGGAGACACAGACTTTGACATTGTCGCGGGTGTGCTGTAAGGGGACACATTAGCACCATACCTGTTCATAATCTGCCCAGACTACGTACTTCGTAAGTCGTTAGATTTAAAGAAAGAAAATGGATTTACACTGGAAGAGGTAAGAAGCAGACGATACCCTGCACAAACTATTACGGACGCAGACTACGCTGATGATATAGCGCTTCTGGCAAACTCATTCAACCAGGCCGAATCCCTGCTGCATAGTCTGGAGTAGACAGCAGGTGGCAAATTCAGATAAAACAGAGTACATGTGCTTTTATCAAATAGGTGACATCTTCGCGCTAAATGGTGGTTCTCTGAAATCAGTGAACAAGTCCACCTACCTCAATACATCAACTAGCGAAGATATAAACAGCTATCGATAGGTTATCGGTAATATGGAAAACATACCAATCCGATAAAATAAAACTCAATTTTTTCCCAGCTGTGTTCGTGTCCATACTACTGTATGGATGCACCACATAGACGCTGACTAAGCGTATTGAGAAAAAATTTGACAGCAATTGCACAAGGATGCTACGAGTTATATCAAACAAATCCTGAAGGCAACATCCCACAAAACAGCTGCTGTGTACGGCCACCTACCACCCATCTCGAAGCCCATCTAAATTTGACGAACAAGACATGTGGGAAGCTGCTGGAGAAGTAAGGACGAACTCATAAATGACGTTCTCCTATGGACCCCTTCACATAGATGTGCGAGTGTAGGACGACTTGCCAGAATTTATCTACAGCAGTTCTGTACGGACACAATATATAACCTGAAAGACTTACCAGAAGCGATAAATGATAGAGACGAATGACGATAGAGAGTTAGGGGGTTACGAAAATCTGTGCTAGCAGAACGACATGATGATTATGATAATGATGGTTTTGTAAACACATTTTGTAGATAACATTTTGAAACAACCCTGGGCTCATCTTTTTAGCACGCGGTTAAATGGTTTCACTTAATTTCAAACAATTCACTTTAACGTAAGTACAGATTTTTATTTACACACGGTTAATCATTTGTTTAAATACGGTTTTTTGTTTACACAGTTAAATTTAAAAACACTTCCATTTGAAAAAATTCAATTTATCATAAGTACACCTTAAATGTCAACAGTTCTATTTCAAACAATTCAGTTTAGCATGTCAACAAAATTAAATGGTTTTAAGTATTGCTATGTATCACTAACAATTCAATTTAGCATCAATCATTTGTTTACACAGAGTTAAATGATCAAACAGTTCTATTTCAAACAGTTCAGTTTTGCTTAAGTACAGTTTTTTTGTTTACACGCCATTAAATGTAAAAACAGTTCTATTTCTAACAACTCAGTTTAGCATAAGTGCACAGTTTAAACATCAAACAGTTCTATTTGACCCATAGATGGGACCCTACCGGAGGCTACCACTCGAGGTCAGAGTGGAACTGGGAGTGATGGCAATGAAAGGGTACTCCACATTCACCAAAGCTCCAGCATTACTGAAACCTCACCATCAGATTGTTTAGTGTCATATCTTGGGCACTCATCGGGAAAGTCTTACCCCTCTACAGAGATTCAGTCAGTGTATTCTACAGCCCGAGCCGACTGGGCCATTGAGCGGTGGATTTTGATAGTAAAATATCATTTAGTCCAGATAGTGCAACTATACAATAGTGCTGACATAACTACAGCGTGAAAGAATTTCCATTTTATTTTATTCGAGAGATCAAATTTCCATATGCTTGTTAAAATATCAACAGTCGGAAATTCCCGAAATGTTTAATATGCAGGACTGCGATATCGTAGTAAGACAGTTAAAAAAACAGTTGCGCTACTATGTTCCCTCTCACTCTCCCTTTCCCCAACAGCTATGGATTAAATAGTGCCACTCCTGCTCTTCTATAATGTTGACTTTAGCATTAAAATAACCGACGAAGGTTGATGCCTTTAAACAAAGAAACCAAACCTATCAATAGCAGTCTATATTTTATCTTTGTGCATGTTGATATGAACTTTAACGAAACGTTTGGAGAAAAAAGTTAAATGAGAAATACACAAGGATGCTGCATTCTGCTTCGAGCAAATCCAGGAAGCAGTACTCCGAAAGCAGCTGTTGTTCGGCCACTTACTTCCCATCATACTTACCATCCTTGTAAGATGATGTTGGACACGCTTGAAGAAGCCAAGCGAACTCTTAAACCACGTCCTTCTAAAAGTTTACACACATGAAATTAATAATGCTGGTTGACCAGCAATAATTTGCAATCAGTCTATGTGGACATTGGGTACCGTCTAGGAAGAACGGATAACGAGAGAGAGCCAAAAGAATCTGTTCAAGCTGCTCGCCCTGGATGATGAATATTTTTATAACGACTTATAGCGTCAGGCTGGACTTACTTGGGAAAGGTAAGAGTCGGATTTGAAAAGTTGACCGGCCATCTTGTCATTCTCTGAATCGTCATCAAATGTCAGTCAGTTTTAGGATGGATTTTACCCTAAATTTTTAATTAATGAAAAAATAACGACCAATGTCAAGTTACGAAGGTTGATCAACAACTCCGTCGCTTCCTACTATAATTAGTGAAATTTGGATTTGAATTTTTTTATGTATGTCTTATCTATGTGTTCCATGAAAAAACGAATCAACTACACTAACAAGGAAAGAGATATAAATTCTTTTGTGTAAAATAGATATATTTTTCATCGACGTTTTGAGTTTCTGAGTTTCACACAGATTTTATACTTCTCACCTGCAAAAAAAAAAAAAAAGAAAAAAAAATTAAAACAGATATCTAAATGAATTTTTCTTGTTTTATAAGAAGTGTTAGTGCGTTGTCAAAACAAAAATGTTCAGCTCTGGTTCTTTCTGGGTGAGGCTTAGAACTTTTTTAATGACCTTTTGGTATATATATATATATATATATATATATATATATATATATATATATATATATATACACCCCACACACACACACACATATATATATACATATATATATATACTTTAAGAAAAACAACGAAACCGGTCACATAGGATTATAAATTTATTTCAATCCTGTATTATTGGTACATTGAGCTCTTTACCAGGAAAATTTTAATTATTCATGCTTGAATAACTTCTTGTCTCCGGTTTAACTGGACCAAATATATATATATATATATATATATATATATATATATATATATTACATGTCAAAATTCACACATACATCTATGCGAAAATAATGTTTTTTTTAATACTTACCCGTGGAACTGTGTGAGTTGGGAACCAAAGCATGCAGTTCATTATGCAGGCTAATCGCCAAAGTGGAGAGGGTAAAAAAGAGCCCTACTTTGCGCTCACGGAAAATCATTTACCTACCCCATTGTCTGTGAATGTGATATAAACTAATTTTCATGCGAGAAATTATACTTCTACCAACAGGTCTCTCTTCAGACTTGATATCTCTATCCACTGAACGTGATGCTCCTCTATACTCTGGTGACGATTATGACTGCTATTGGTAACGAGAGAAAATTATAGAATTTACAAAAAATACGTTATTAAGATTTATTTGAAAATCAATTCACGTCTTCGTTTCTTTCTGGCAAATGCATCGATCGCTTTGTTGTAAAAAGTGTCAGCACTACACTCTACCTTCATCTTCTTCAAAGGGTTTTTACTTCAGGAAATGAAAACTAAATTACTTAACCGCTCTTCACTTTGGGAACCTCTAAAATAATTTTTTGCTCGTTTTAGTATAATTTGGTTTTATGGCACATCAGCCATATAATGCCAAATCCTTTTCACACACACACACATATATATATATATATATATAGTCATCCACTGACAGATCTGTTTCGTTCTATCAGAACTCATCAGCGTGGCTAGACAGTATCTCCCCGTAGCTGGGATCGAAACCCGGTTGACTCAAACGCCAAGCCAAAGCTTCTAACCATTTAGCCACGAGGAGATATTAGCTACGAAGTAAATTTTAAACGGTTATGAATCACAATTACTATTGTTTACATACATCCGTTCAACGGCCGCCGAGATCTCAATTCAAATACGAAGAGACTTGCAAAAGGCGCTAATGGCAACACGATTACTTCTTCGCTAGAGAACTCGACCCTACGGGGTTAGGGAAGTATATATATATATATATATATATATATGATTTCTAAAAACATTTTGTAGATAACATTTTTAAACGACCCGAGGTTCATTTTTTTGCGCACATTTAAATGGTTGCACTTAGTTCTAACAAATACGAATAATTCTATTTACAATTAATCATTTGTTTACACACAGTTAAATGTTTCAAGCATTACTATTTAACTCTAACAATTCAATTAAACATTTGTCATTGGTTTACACACAATTAAATGATCAAACAGTTCTATTTCAAAAAATTCAATCGAGCATGCCCACAAAGTTAAATGGTTCCAAGTATTGCTATGTATCACTAACAATTCAATCAAATATTAGTTATTTATTTACCAACAGTTAAATGATCAAACAATTTCATTTCTAACAAATCAGTTTAGTATAAGTACGCAGTTTAAATATCAAACAGTTCTATTTGACCCATACATAGGATCCTATCAGATGCTACCACTTCAGGCCAGAGGGGACCTGGGAGCGATGGCAATGAAGGGGTATTACACATTCCCTAATGGAGGTGCCCGTGGTGTAATGGTTATCGTCGCAGGATATGGACACGAGTTCAAATCCTGGACCTGACTGATTGCATTTCACATAGCACTAATACCCTTGGGAAAGGTATGAATCCAAATATTCTCCCTCCAGCTACGGGTAAATTGTAGGGCAGACTAGGTTCTTCAGCCTTGGTGAGGCAACTATTCTAGGAGAAGGAAAACTCTGAATTCAAACCTGTTAAACTCCGCTTAAAAATTGACCATGTGTCATATCCTGGTAAATATGATTACACATTCCCTAAAGCTCTAGCATTACTAGAGTCTCACCATCTGATTGTTTAGAGTCATTTCAGGACATTCATTGGGGAATCTTTCCCCTCAGCAGATGCAGTCGGTGTATTCTACAGCCTCAGTCGACTGGGCCAACTCGCCGTAGTGAAGACGGTCTCAGGAAGCAGATGTGGGTGTTATGGTCAGAATCAGACATAGTGATTTGTTTACTTCTGCCTGAACTTAGTACCCGTATTATCTCTGTGAAATCTACGTGTTTTGTAAAATTTGCAACATAAGCATTTCACATTTCGCAATTCACTCCATCCAAATCCAATATGTTTTAAACATATTAATAAACGTGAAAAAGCTTCAGATTTAACAATTCAACAAATCTAACCTCTCCCATTGTTTTAACTTTTTTCTGAACAAGAACAATAACTTCATCCAAAATGTCGTCCAGAACCGAATAAAAGAAAATTTTCGTCTACATCTATCCGACTATGAGACCTTTGAATAGACAAGTTTTCGATTTCAGTTGCATGAGGCAATAAAAACATCGTCACTTCTATAGAAAGCGTCTGCTAGCTTAATACGGCAAGAAAGCAAGTAAAATAATTTTTGCTTTTTTGATGGCTTTCTCCCTGTGAACTCCACTTTATTATTCTGTCTTTCTCTTCATATATCCGACTTGTTGGTAATAATAAAACAGGAAAGACTAAAGACACAGCCTTTTTTTGATCATGGCGAGAGCGCAAGCAAAATATTTTTGCTTTTCTGTAACTGCGTCTCTTTTACTCACACAGTCTGGTTCTGTCTCTCATGCTCCCAACTCAAAGACAATAGGGAAGCTACTAAATTCATTGGTTTTACTTATGTCTCTTCTCGCAAAAGAGGGATGAACCCAGACCAGGACGCTTATCCGGTCTAGATCTAAAATTGATGGGATGCAATCAGCGCAAAAACACTCGAGAATTAGCACTCGAAAAGTGAGCAAGGTGGGCGTTTTTGTTCCTCATACTTTTAGTGAGAAGAATAACGAATATCTTATATCCATAGCGACAAGATAGTTATGACTCAATCCAATATAAAGGATTTAGGTCAAAATAAGACCTAGGGCATTGGTTAAAACCGAATAAAGTCCCGCTAGAAATAAGAAAATCCCAATTTCTTTGGTTTTGAAGGAAATTGATTAACTTTTATAAAAACTTGGGATTGAGTAATGATTTTGTATATAAGTCTGTATATATATATACATATATATACTCACACACACACATATATACACTATCATGGCTTACTCCAAGTGAAACTCCTACTAACGGTTCTCTAGGGAAATGATTAAAGATATATATATAAATCAAAATAGATACTTTCGCAAGTGAATTTGCTTTTAGGTTATTTTTTTTACTTATACTCGTGTTTCTGGTCATTTAAAAGAGCTTACATTTTTCTTATTGAAATAATGAATATATATATATATATATATATATGGGGGTGCGTGTGTAAAGAAAGTAAGTTACAGGGAGAGATAAAGATGTAATTTGACTTCTAAATACGTTATGTATGATAATACATAAAAATTGAGCACATGCATCGAGAGTAACTTCCAAATCCCCTCTTATACATGACATTCTCTGTATTTCTATGTATGTGCCAACGCACACGCACGCACGCACGCACGCACGCACTCACGCGCGTGCGTGTGTGTGTGTCTGTGTGTGTGTGAAAATTATGTGAACATGTCAACACTTTCTCCTGGTAAATATGTAATTTGTCATTTTCTTTTTTAAACACTAAACGTTTTATATTTTATTTTTAGCGCTTATTCTATCTATTTTTATTCTTCCATTCTATTTGTTTATTTTTGTCAGCTTCTCTCTATCAAGGCCACCATACCAACCTGAGAAGTATTTCAGTGTCATATGACCAAGCATCTGCTCTAAGGTGAGAGAACAGACGGCTTAATGGATTGCGGTTTCAACTTTCCATACATGTTAGTTTTTTCACCTTCAGTTCAAAGGATGCAACCTGAAAGGTTGAAAAACGGGAACAGCTACGAGAGACAGAATTAAGAAATAAAGTAGCGCGGTCGTTGCTGGTGCTGACAAAAACCTCAAAAGTGCTGCCTTCCTGAGAAGTCATCAGCGAATTTAGCAATCTCCTGTGAATCGAGATTGCTTGTACAGCAGTGTGCTTATAAATTTGACGCCCGTGAAATCAGAAATGAATAAGGCGACCAGAGTTCAAACCTTGGACTGGAATTTGTTAGGATTCAATTATAAATAATAACCCTGAGAAAGGTGTGAATCCGACTATTCTCCCGACAGCTATGCGTAAATATTAGGGCAGACAGAGCTTTTAATCTTGATATTGCAACCGGTTTAGAAGGAAAATTCTTAATTTAAAACTGCTAAACTTCGCATAAAAAATTGACCTGGTGTCGCATCCTGCTTGTGCAAAGAGGTTACGTATATACATACATCTTAAAGAGAATTTGATTTCATAAGCAATTATGAAGGGAAAGTCTCAAGGTCATTTTAAAAATGAACACGAATAAAACAAAAATGTTCAATTGTAATATCCTGTATATGACCATAAAAAAGAAGGATGAAAACTCAAAGAAGTACTTGAATGAAATTGATTTTGAACAAATAAAAGGGGAGCGCTCAGTGTAACTGTCTTGTCCCCCTCAAAAAAAAAAAAGGAACAGGTGGTCTGATTTAAAATTCTGGAAAAGTCTAATGCCCTTGTAAAAGGCATGAATCCTTCTATTATCCCTCCAATTATGGGAAAATAGCTTCGGTTAGGCAACAAATCTAAGAGAAGAAAAACTCTAAATTCAAACAAGCTGAACCTCGTTTAAACACTAAACTTGTGTCACTCGTGCGGAGGGGTTGGGTAAATTATCATAAAATCCCTGACCTGCCAACGTAATCAATAATTTAATTAATACTTTACGCACTTGTTTATGTTGAGAACATTGTGACCGGGTTTTAAAAATCGAATTAGAAATAAAGTTATTGATTATACAAAATTATTAGATGCAATATTGTCATTATCCTGATGTTTACAAGATTTTCTTTTAATTTTTCTTTTATGATTGTTTTCACCTTGTAACCTAAATTATAATCATGCGTATAATAATGATTCTATTCATAATTCTATTCTTTTGATTCTCTATATAATTATAATTTAAACAATGTAATTATAATTCTGCGTGTCCTCCCCACATCCAAGTGGGATATTTTTTCCACTTTACCATTCGTCCAAGTAAAATATTCTTCGACATTTTCTACCCACAACCATATTGGATAGTATCCCCTCTCCGTCTCGATCTATTGGTTTTTGTTTAGATTCTTTTTTAGTGCCATGTCAACCTTCATGCGTTATTTAATGCCAAAGCCATCCTTTCAGACGGTCAGTTGGTACTATTTAACCTCTAGCTAGGAGATAAAGGGTTTAAATCGTTCCCAATGGTATTAGCGCGAAAGTGAAAGTAATAGCACGACTTGAGTTCGAACTCGCTTACTACAATGTCACAGACTAGTACGTTAGCCAATATACCAAGGACCACCCCTCCGTCAATTGGGATATTATTTAATGTAAATGTTCCTTCCTCATATCAAACACTTTGTTCAACCCCGATGGAATTTCCTTGAGCTAACTTCATCTATCCTCATAAAGTAGCATCGTAAATAGAAATTGTTGTAGATTGATTTGCTGAAGATCAGATTATATCCGAGGAATCGGTGAGCTCTGAAGTTCTGATAAGTACCAACAACGTACTGTCGAAGACTGCAAATGAAAAAGAGCTCTGAAGATTCCTCGGTACCAGCAATACCTTAATTCACAAAATAGAATAAGAAACTATAAATTGATCTTGTAGTTTCGGTAGAATTTAATACAAACAAATGTGTGTATTAATGATTAGATAGATTGTTATTTTAAATTTTTGTATTATTCATTGCAAAGGCAACAACTGAAAGTGTTTCAAATAGCAGAAGAAAGTGAGATAAATATTCTATTGATTTAATTCAGACAGGATGAATAAAGACAATGTAGATATTATTAATAATCAAATTGTAGTTTCGGTAGAATTTAGTACTAACATATAAGTGTATTATTTATTATTGAGATTGTTATTTTATATTTTTGTATTATTCATTGTAAAGGCAGCAATAGAAAGAGTTTCAAATAGGCAGAAGAAAGTGAGATAAATATTCTATTGATTTAATTCAGACAGGATGAGTAAAATACAATGTAATAAAATTTCAAATCTTCCCTTTTTACTTTGAAAGCTCTTCTTGATCTTTTTCGTTTCGTGCAATTTCTACAGTCTCAGAAATAATTGTATTAATTATTAATTCTTATTTGTTTGTTTTTTATTTAACTGTATTACTCTTGTTTTTGTATCTAGTTATAATAGCCTTAAACAGTCTTGCTCGATTCTTTTTCGTTTTTGGAAAAACTGTGTATTTTCTAGGACATCTTTTGCTTAAGTAGCAATCATATTAAAAAATAGTTAAGAGTCTCGTTGAGATCAACGTCACCAATTCGATTATTATTAATATCAACATTGTTTTTACTGATCCTGTCTGAATCAAATCAATAGAATATTTATCTCACTTTCTTTTGCTATTTGAAACACTTTCTATTTTTAATAACACTGTTAAAACATCGATTTTCTCTGAGCTGAACAAGGAATAAAAGACATGACGACAGAAAAATAGGAAAGTAGAATTATTTTGTTAAATACCGGGCAAGTGATAATTATTTAACGTATGCTTTTCTTTTTTTATCTAAAGAAAAAAAAGTAGCTTCATTGTCCCAACTTAGTTCAGTATATATATATATATATATATATATATATATATATATATATATATATATATATATATATATATATATATATATATGTATGTAGTATTATTCGGTTCAGTTAAACCAGAGTTGGGAGTAATTCCTTCAGGACAAGAAAATCATTCAGGAGCTGAACATTTAAATTTTTCTGGTAGAAAGCTCAATGTAATTGATTTTACAGAGCAATATTTCTTTTAAAAAAAACCAAAGACTGGTTATTTTAGGATTATAAATTTATTTCCATCCTGTTTTTCGTTTCTGGTGTGAACCAAAAACATGAAGAAAAATATAACAGGGCTTCTTCAGATCCAATGGATAAATAAAACAGAATAGACACTGGGGAGGGGAAGAGATTTAAAGAGTTACCTCCTCGTTTTATTGAATTTCCGTTTTTTTATTTACCTATTTATTTTATTTTCAAAATTCTTCCGTCAGTTATAATTACGGTAATTTAACTTTTTTATTTATTTTATTTTATTTCTTTTCTTTTCATGTTAGGTTCGATAATTAACTTTTAAGGGAAATATTAATGCTTATATTAATTTCGATACTATTTATTTAGCTACCTATTTTTTCCTTGTGTGTATATTGGAAACGTATCTAATATACACACAAGGAAAAAATAGGTAGCTAAATAAATACTATCGAAATTAATATAAGCATTAATATTTTCCTCAAAAGTTAATTATCAAACTTAACATGAAAATGAAATAAATAAAATAAAATAAATAAAAAAGTTAAATTACCGTAATTATAACTGATGGAAAAAAAAAAAAAAATATATATATCATCATCATCATCATCATCATCATCATCATCATATCGTGCTGGTAGCACGGATATCCCTGACCCTCTCTCGCCACTCCTCCCTATCGTTCATCGCCCTAGGTAGGTCTTCAGGACAACATCCCGTATCCTCACATAGCTGCTGAATGTATGTTCGTGCTGGTCGTCCTGCTTTTGCACGGCCATGTGTGGGGGTCCATAAGAGTACATCTCTTATGAGTTCGTCCCTGCTTCTCCAGCAGTGTCCTGCATGTCTGGTTCGTCTAACTTGAATAGTTTTCGTGATAGGGGGCAGGTGGCCGTACAGTTGGTGTCTTGTAGGGTGTTGCCGCCAGGACTTGTTTAAGATTGCACGTAGCATTCTTGTGTAATTGCCGTCTAGCTTCTTCTCCAGCCGTTTTGTTAGCGTCCATGTAGTGCAGCCATATAGCAGTATCGATGTGACCGCTGCCTGGAAGAAACTGCGTTTCATTTTATCGGTTAGGTCTGATTTCCATATAATCGATAGCCTATCGACAGCTGTCCATGCCTTCGCTAACCTCGTTTCGATGTCCTTTTCGGTTGCTTCGACGCTGCTTCCTAGGTAAGTGAATTTGTCTACTAGTTTAAGAGGGGTTCCTTCTAGAGTGGAGATGTCCCCCGTTTGATTATAGCACATATATTCCGTTTTGTGTGCATTAACATAGAGGCCTATGCTTGCTGCTGCTCGTTCCAAACTATGCAGTAGTGTTTCGGCTTGGTCGGGTGTATTTGCCAGTATCGCTATGTCATCGGCGTAGTCGGCGTCAGTAATTGTTTTTGCGGGGTACCTTCTGCTTCTTTTCTTCGTCAGTTCGAAGCCATTCTCTTTGATTTTGTCAATCGATGTTCTAAGTACGTAGTCTAGACAAATGATAAAGAGGTACGGAGCCAGCGTGTCCCCTTGTAGTACTCCTGCTACAATGTCGAAGTATTCTGTGTCTCCATCTGGTGATCGTACTTTTACTTTAGTGTTTCTATAGAGAATCCTTATTGCCGCTACGGTTTCCTTAGGTATGCCGTACGCTAGTAGGATTTGTTCCATCTTTCCTCTGTGAATGGAATCGAAAGCCTTGGTAAAGTCAACAAATATTAATGTCGCTTGTAGGTTTTTTGCCCGTACACCTATATATATATATATATATATATATATATATATATATATATATATATATATATGGATGTATTAATTTATACATAGATAATATGCTCACGTTTAAACTTCCGGTTTTTAAGCCATCTTCAGAATGATGTTCTTATGAGATCTCTATTCGGAAAAATTAGGGGGGGTATCGAAAAATGAAACAAAAAAAATGAGAACATTTCTAGGATTCTATTATCATCACTAACATTCTATTTCAAAGTTTATGTGATGTAATTAGTGTTCGAAAATTGTAATTTTTCAAATTTTTTCGTTTTATTTTCTATTTGAAATTTTTTTTTCATATTTTCGTATTTATATCTATTTTTCTCAAAATATCTAATCCACACTCTTAAGACCACAGCTACAAAATTAGTATCGTAAATGAGATTCATAAATCGTATTAGTGTTAAATACTCCGTTCTAATAACTCGTGACACGGATTCGTTTTTGTGCAACTATGGTATATTACGTTGAGTAGTCAAGGGAATAGCCTGTAGCTGCTTACGGATACTTGCTGTCACTTTTCCTCGGCCACGACCCCCCCCCCTGACACACGGTGCATTTTACAGTATGATGAAAATAATCTTTTTATCTTATTTAATTCCGTTTGCAAACTAATTTTTGGAATTTGAATCCACAATTAGTGGGTAGAAAGAATCTAATCTTCCGTCCTTCTTAATTCGCCCAGAACAAAATGAGGTTAGATCAGTCTAGTCTCACTCTTTTCTCTTGCTCTCTCGTCCATATCTCGTGATCTGTCTCAACAAATCATGCTCAGCTTCCGGACACCACCTACTTTACAAATGCAGGTGCTTTTCGGTGACATTTGCATTTTACTTTATTATGCACAGGGAAATGGAAGTCATCTTTAGCGGGTATGAAACTAAACTGCATTTGATAGTGAGACATCATTTCTAGAGAGTGTGGAGTTATTCCTTTATTGTCATTATTCCCAGACCCGCTTTGAACCGGAGTGATAGTATCCATTAGGGTCTGATCTATGGATCAAAATAAATCTGTTTGTAAATTATTTGTACTAGATAGGAAAACTTGATATATACCGAGTGCAAATGCTCTTAAGGAACTACACAAAAATGTAAATATAAACTTATGCAATTCCCTACCTCTTAGACATAAGATAATACTAGACGAGCTAACGTGCCATTTAAGTCAATCTATTCATCATCAATCTTAATGAGCATAAGACACTGATCATGTGATTAGAGACAAGAAAATGTACCCGTAAGGGTTGATTGATAGTGTTGAATTGAATATTTAGAAGCCAAAAAGGAAAGATGTGAAAGTGAATAAATCGGTTTAAATATGTGAAGCGTAATCGCAGGAAAAAATCAACTGATTACCGAAAATAAAATGTAATCCTTTATTTTTAATTAAAAACAACAACAAATAAGCAAAAAAAAAAACCCACCCCTCAAAAAACAGAGACTATAGAAATATAAACTGTTTATTAATTGGACAGCATTGTTACTTCCTTTTCTGATTGGTTAAAATAATTTACTCAGTTTATTTAAAGTATATGACGAACGGAATTCAAATTCTTGCAAACTAAGATCATTGCATCTAATATTAGCATAAGATTGTTGTCTTTTGCAAAAACCGATTTCCCAGCGTTTTGTTTTGTCGCTAGAAATGATAAATATCTCGTCATCATCACAGTGGGATAAAGGCATGGATATAGCACACATAACCTCTCAGAATGTATGTATTTACCCCACCCCTCTGCTACAAGTAGGTTGGACACAAGGTCACTTTTAAGCGGAGTACAGTGAGTTTTCCTTCTCCAAGACTATTTGCCTAACCAAGGTTGAAGTCTAAACGACAGTTTACTCAAAGCTGGAGGGAGAAGAGAAGAATGTATACCTTTATCATGGATAATGGTCGGAGTTTCTTTGTTTAATGATATACCAACTTTCGTGGGTTATTCAATGTTAAAGCTATCCATGTTGAATAACAGCTGGGCTACTATTTAATCCATAGCTGCGGGAAAATAGAATTCCCACCTTTCCCAAAGGTATTAGTCCGAAAGTGAACTTAACAGCGCGACTGGAGTTCGAACTCACTACGATTTGCAGCTTAGCACGTTTGCACTATAACACAGCTACTCCTCTCCTTTTTCTATGGAAGAAGGGAGACGCAAACAGCCTTTTTTTAGGATTTGAACTCGGACCTACGATTCCATTTACAGTGGACATAAACGTTCGTAGGAAATAACAGCACAAAGCTGTAACCACCATAGCAAAATGAAATTAGACCAGAAGAAAAAGAAAATAGAAATTTTAGTTTCTAAGTCCTTGATTGGTAAAGGTGTGAACTCCCTCATTCCCCACCAACTATGGGTTGAATATTACCATTACTGTTCTTCTACAAGGATCGTTTTGGCATTTAATAACCCATGAAGGTTGATATACCATTAAACAAAGAAACTAAACTAAAACTTTGGGTAGCTATGAATTTGCAGACAACATATTTCCTGTTTACTTGATTCTTTTCAATTATTTGGTTTAGTTTCTTTGTTTAATGGCATATAAACCGTCATGGGTTATTAATACCAAGGCCACCCTCATAGAAGAATAATAGAGGTACTATCTAAATCACAGCTTATTGGATACAGGGGTTCATGCCTTTCCCAAACTTTCAGTAATTAATAGAATTATGTCAAGAGCAATTTCAAACTATACTTGTACATCTGTTTAAATTTGGTTTTCATCGTCGTCCGTGTGGTATAATGGCAAACATGCTGTACAACTATATTGCTATAGTAAAAGGGATTTTCAAGTGGAATCTGTCCATCTATGTTTAAATGTCCCCCTTCCTGTAAAAGAGTGTCCATCTGACGATGCTTACCCACATTATGAGAAGCAGATAGATACTCTCTTCCTATGTACAGTATTGGTTTTAATAGGTGTCTTTATTAAATGGCACATCAAACTTTATGAGTTATCTATTTCCAAAGTCACCCTTGTAGAAGAACAGTTGTGGTACTCTTTAACCCACAGCAGATGAAATAAGGGAGTTCATAACTTTATCGAAGAATATTAGTCCAAACGTAAATGCGATTGCATGACTGGAATTCGAAATCGCTTACGAGAATGTTGCACTATAACACTTTAGCCACTACGCCACGGGGACTCAGTCGCCATTATATGATTGACTTAAATAAGAAATGGATCAGCGGAGCATTCAAGTGAAAGAATTAGAAAAAGGTGATCGATATCGCAATGTGATAGATAAATAAATAAATAATCCCTGCAAAGACTTTATAAAAGGAAACTGGGAGAAGATTTGCCTAGTCACTACATGATGAGGTTGGGAAACTATTGGTATGGTTAGTAGCAAGTTTAATAGCATTACGAGACTGTACTTTAATGTTTACGTCGACCGTAAGACATTGAAGTGAGTGTTTCTGTAATGAAAATCAATATCACCAACGGATAGTCTTGGTTTCTTTTATTTTTCTTAATGATGTTGTTGTTGTTGTTGTTGTTGTTGTTGTTGTTCTTCTTCTTCTTCTTCTTCTTCTTCTTCTGTAACCTTGTTGTTTTCTTCTTTAACACATCTTTTTTCTACTTATTTTCTTTCTCTCATACACACACACACACACACACACAATATCTCTCTCTCTCTCTGTCTCTCTCTCTCTCTCTCTCCACCTCTCTATTGTCTTTACTTCACCTTCTATTGACCTTCTCTTTTGCCTACTATATCTTTTTCCCGTGTTCCTTCTATTTTTTTCTTTACTTCTTTTTTTTTTCGTGTCCTGGCCGTTGTCGTCGTCGTCGTCTTTATTTTCTTCATTTCCTTCTTTCCTTTTTTCCCTTCCACTAGATATTTTTCTCTTCCTTCTCCTCTTTTTTCTACTTTTCGCCCTTCTTCCTGTTTCTTTTTCTTCTACTACTTTTTGTCTTTCTTCTTCTTCTTCTTGCTTTTTTTCGTTTCTCCTTTTTCCTATGTCTCATTTGTCTCCTCCTCCTTTTTCTCCTCCTTCTTCTCCTCTACTTCTAACTACTACTACTACTACTACTACTACTACTAATAATAATAATAATAATAATAATAATAATAAAAGTGATAATAATAATAATAATATTTCCAAATTCGATTCCATTTTTTTCTCTAGGTGCAACCTTCAACATCTTTTTGAATACTTTCCTTTTTTTTCTTTATTTTCTTTCTCTTTCTTGTTTATTTACGAAACCAGTGACGCCATTTTGGTAAAAATATCTTCTTCAATAAGCGTTTAAACACTCCCAAATTTGGCACTGTACTACTTGATCTATTTATAAGATTTCATTTGTTCATGTTTGGGTCGGAATTTCGGTCATCAATCAGTCCATTTCCAATGAGAACTTGACAAATAATCTATACCATTCAAAATTCCCAATACCAACGTTTCTCTCGGCTCTCTTTAACACTGTATTCATTGCTGACACTATTTTCCTCTTTCGTTTTCTTTCACTCTTCTTTTGTCCCAGCTCTGATTTATTTCTATAGTTTCTCCTTTTGACTGAAAACAGAATCTCAATCGACCTTTGAAATAATAATAATAATAATAATAATAATAATAATAATAATAATAATAAATTAACCCTTTTTTTAAATATGAATTCTAGATATGATATTCTGTGCAAGGAAAACAAAAATGTTATTACGTATTCTGAGAGAAGAGCAAAGATTGTTGCTAGAAATTACAGACTGTCAAAAGTGTTTCAAACCATTTAATTTGTTGTGTTGTTGCTTCTGATCATCAATCTCGATTGCCATTTTTGGTACACTGCCAACTGTCATATAGATATGTGCACAGATAAGGTAGAATAGTCAACATTTGTCGAAAAGGCTTTGTTCCGCAAGCTTGATTCGCTAACACTGATTACTTCGTATCAGCCGGAAGTATATATTATAAATTTATTACACCAGAACAAATTAATTATTTCTTTGTCACACACATATAAATACTACATTCATACATATGCATGTGCGCACAAGCATACACAAAAACAAAACATACAATCATCATCATCATCATCATCAAAAGAGGCTGCCATCATATATGTTCTTCAATTTCTCTCTCCATTCATCTCTATTGGACATTTCTCAAGGTAAGTCCTCGAGACGACACCTAGTGTCCGCGTAGCTCTATGCTCTAAAATTACTAGACATGAAAAAAATAAGTGCACTTCTGCTGACGCACAAATGCAAAAAAAAAAACCCCTTCCCGGTGTTTTAAGAATCCACAAAAAAATCGGCTAATCATCGAAATGTTGGAGGTGCCCGTGGTGTAATTGTTATCGTCGTAGGAAATGAACTCGGCGACACGAGTTCAAATCCTGGACGAGACTGATTGCATTTCACATAGCACTAATACCCTTGGGAAAGGTATGAATCCAATTATTCTCCCTCCAGCTATGGGTAAATAGTAGGACAGACTACTTTCTTCAGCCTTGGTTAGGCAACTAGTCTAGGAGAAGGAAAACTCTGAATTAAAACCTGTTAAACTCCGCTTAAAAATTGGCCTTGTGTCGTATCCTGCCCGAGCGGAGGGGTTGGTAAATATGATCATCGAAATGTTCACTACTTAAGTATGTATTTAACCAACACTTCCGCCAGAGGTCAATTTCAAGGAGATTATAGCTTGTGTGAATTTAGAGTTTTCCTTTTAGTGTGTTCACCAATGGTCCTTGAGACCTGTGTTCAATCCCAGGTCGAGTCATACCAAAAACTTTAAAAACGGTACTTGATACCTCCTTACTTAACACTCAGCGATATAAGGTATGTATCAAAGGGTAAAGTGGAGCAATCCAGAGAAAGGAGTAGCGCCCTCCCCTACACCTCGGTGTAGTAGCTGTTGAAAAGGAAGCCTTCGGGTTGCCCTCGACTACGTTTGCCAACTTACTCGACAAGTTGCCGAACCAGGGCTTAAGAAACTACTCTACACACCATTTATCCATAGCTGACGGCAAAGATACATTTGCGCCTTTTTCAAGGGGAGTAACGTCAAAGTGAAACATAAACAACCTATGCTAGGACTTGAACTCAAGTCACCATTTCAATTTCCCACGCCAATAGCTATTACATTAACCACGCCTCTTCGATGCTTATGTGATGAAAAATGAAATTTATGTTAAAAGAAATTTCTTTTCAAAGTTCTGGAGTTAACATGTTTCTTTTTGATTTTCTGTTTTGAATATTTTTCGTGGGTCAACAAGCACTCTTATGTCAGAAGTAGTAGCGGACCAAGAGTCGAGGGTGCCCCGAACGGCACTTTGTTTTGGCGGTATAATGAATAGGGTCCCCGGGCAGCACTTTGCCTCAGTACGCCCCTGATCATTACGCTGGGACTCTCTCTCTCTCTCTCTTTCTCTCTCTCTCTCTCTCTCTCTCTCTCTCTCTCTTCGGCCCATACACTATCTCCAGTTATGAACTATAGCCACTTAACTACGTTTTATGACATTCAAATCTGTATTCGTATTCTTTTTATTTTATTTTAAAATGCCTCACATACGACCTCGATAACAACTACTTAAAAAATAATAATAATAATTAAACAGATAAACAAATAAATAAAAGAAAAACCAAAGAAATGTGCACCAGAAAATAAGTTAAATAAATCAAAAAATTAGGTTGCCTATCTCTTTTTGTAAGTTTGTTGTTAATCGTACGATTTTTCCTCCATCATTTCATTTTCTACTGAAATGCATACAATATTATCTATGTACTTATCTATGCCTATGTTTGCCTTTATTTCTTCTTTGACACCTTCTTTCTGTCTCTCCATCTATCTATTTTTATTTTGTTCAGATCTATGGGCTTAGAGCAACGGTTATCGTTGATAGTAATGAAATCACTGACCCGAGTACAAAGAGAGAGCAAATGGATTTATAACTTTCCCAAGGGCATTAGCACGACGTGAAACGTAAACAGGCTTGTCGAGAGTTTGAATTCGGATCATCGATTCTATTTCCTAGAGCGATAAGCGCTCTTTATTATTCATGTAGGGAGTTCAGTTCTCACTGAGTGGCTTGGCATTTTAAATGGAGTAATTATTTATTCGAAAAATGTTTTCCTCAATTTTTCTTACGTTTCTTTTTTTCAAATATCTAATTCCAAATATCACATGTAAAAATGTTCAAATAAATTTCAAGCCTTGAGATATCAGATTAACTTGATTATTTTAATGGCAGGTCAACCCTTGTGGGGTAATTTCATCACTTGATGTTACGGAATTGTGTGCATTGTACATTTATATCTACATTTTCTGTGTAGTTTTAGAAGAGTTTTTTTTGCATATGGTTATATTGATTAATTGATTGATTTTAACGGCATGTCAAATAGTCCTGAGTTAGGCCTAGAGGCTGGGGAATTGCATTCATTGTATGCCCCTATTTATATTTTGTGAGTAACTGTTTCTTAAAAGTTTTTTTTGCATACAATCCTATTGAATACGAATAATTTTTAAACAGATATATTTGATCCGTATATCGGACCCTAACAGTTACACCTCTCTAGGTTAGAGTGGAAGTTGGAGTAATTGCAATACAAGTCTACTCCACACTTCCTAGATCTCCAGAACTGGAGCCTTATCCACAGATGTAGTTTAGTATTATACCTAGGGTACATCTTTTTTGAGGGTCTAAGCGTTCCGCTGCGTGGAGTACACTCAGCGTATTCTAAGCCTCGCCGAGAGTGTGAACAAATATTTTAAGTTAATTGGCAAATAAGATAAAAAGGCGTTATTGATTATAATTAACTATTACTTATCATTAAGTCGATGAACCATTCAGTGACTTAATAATTTAAGTCACCTATCAGAAACCAAGATTTGAAGTTAGTGAAATTACCCAGGTTGATTAATAAGTTATTCCCTAGTTTTTAACTATAACTTAATACAAACCTTTATTAAGCTATCTCCAATAACCTTCTAATTGAATTTTCGTTGGTATATATAATTCATATAATATATATGAACTATTTTTAACACTTCTGATTATTTCTCTTACGTTGACATTCCAAGTGAATCATCATTACTAATTTTAGGGGTTGTTATTCTATTCCCTTATACTGAAAAAAAAAAGAAAAACTTTGATTTTAGGAATTAATTTTCTCATTAGCAACAAATCAAATTAATTTCAGCTCTTATTTGCCAAAAACCAAATAACTGGTATAAAAATTAACAATTCCCTATGACATGAGTGTCCAGTCAGATGGGGCCGTAGCATACACCGAGTGAGTTTCTGTAAAGGGGTAAAACCTTTCCAATAAGAGTCTTGCATAAGAAACTAAATTATCATATGATAATGCCGCAGTCCGGGAGCTTTGGGAAATGGAGAGTACACCTGCATTGCCATTACTACCAGATCCATCCGGAGTGGTAGTATTTGTTTGGGTCCCATCTTGGATCAAATGGAACTGTTCAACGATTTAACCGAATGCGAACAAATGGCTGATGTTAAATCGAATAGTTAGTGTCACTTAGCGATTCTTGAAACCATTTAACTGTGTGCAAATAAAACTATTGTTGTTAAATAAATCTACTTGAATCCATTTGAATGTGTGTAAATAAATGATTGTACTTGTCTTTAATTGGAATCATTTTGAGATGAGGCTTCTTAATCTGAGAATTAATTTTTATGTATTGCGGACTTTTTGTCCTCATCTTGGTAGTTTTTGTGTTGTTTCTTCTTTCCCTATGTTTCGGCCAAATTTCACCTCTGGCTTTCTTCAGGTGATTTTTACCGTGACCTCGGATAGGAATGCTGAGTCTTGTAACCGTATCCCAGTAATTACTGTCTTCCATAGTTGTTGTCTATCGCACCTCGTTTTTGACCAAGTAAACTTCTGGCCGGCATGGGTAGGATTTGAAACCGGCCAGAGGTTTACTTGGGCAAAAACGTGGTGTGAGGCCACCCTTATAGAAGAATAGTGGTGGTACTATCTAAATCGGCCCAGGTATGCAAGTCTTTCAGCAAGCCAGTGGCTCTCCAGATCAGGCATACCTAGACCCCCGTTGCGTGTACGTTAGATACAGACCTGCCTACGGACCATCGGCCTTGCACCTCCCCAGAGCAATCTGGAGAGGGATCGCTGAAGCGCCAACCGACGTGCCTTAGGCAGAGAAAGTACAGCCAATCGGTAAAGGATCAAGGGGAAGACGTACACGGCGCACACCTCCGCCCTGCCCTTTAAGGACAACCTCCTTGAAAGCCAGATTCCCACCTGAGCATTCACCTTAGCATGTACTTCCGATCAATTTCGCTCCATTTGGAGGTCGGGCCCGAACCACACCCCGAGGATGCGGACGGGTCCGTCTCTCCAGCGGAAGGGCCCTGGAAGAGTATTGCTACCCCTCCAAGCACCGAGCCGCAAACCTTCGCTTTTGTCAAAATTGACCTTGGCTCCTGCAATCCGCTCGTACTCGAAAACCGCCTCTTTCACAGCCTCAATATCCAGGCGGCGGGATACAAAGACTGTGATGTCATCAGCGAACGCGGAAACCCTTGCCGTAAGACGGCCAGCAAAAGGGACACCGTGCAGGGCCGGACTTGTCCCCTCATCTCCTCATCTGCGGAACTCCGGTTCGAATCCGGCAGTCTCAAAAACAGTCGCCAAAAACCGATGGTCATCCCTATCGAAGGCCTTGGACTGATCTAAACTGTGCAGCGCGGCTTCAGTGTCGTCTTTTATCCCCTCTAGGACCTCGCGAATCAAGTGCAGGTTGTCCTGGATCGATCGTTCCTTCACAGCAAAGGTCTGTTCGGGGCCGATCAGATCGCTAATGACAAGCTGTAAACGATTCGCTAAGACCCGGGCCAAAATATTTAACTCAGTGTTAAGCAGAGTTATGGGCCTGTAATCGTCTAAATCCTCCCAAACATGCCTGTCACCTTTCTTCAGCAATGTGATCACGCCCTTGGTAACGCTACCAGTCATGAAGCAGACAAGGCTGCTTTCCCACCTTTCCAATCTGTTAGCTCCCCGACCGACCTTATCTATCTTGGGATCAAGGATCGCATTCCAATCACCCATTAAGACTAGCCGCTTCGTATCGTCCAGGAACGACGCCAACCGACGAAAAAGGGAAACCCTTTTTTTCATAAACCGCAACCAGACGGAACTTGAAACATTTAACGGCAACATCGGCCACAACCAGCCGGCCCCCGTCACCTGCAAAAACAACGTCAACATCAGCATCAAGGCTGCGTCCAACTAGCAAGGAGACCCCAGCGCTGGTGCGGCTACCGTATGCTGAGAAAACGTTAAAGTCGCTTTCCAGCACCCGACAGTCGGCACTGCAAGTAGTGTGGGTCTCTTGCACTGAAGCAACATCTACTCCGAGGTTCTTGAGTTCACCAAGTAAGCGCGTACACTTGCTTGAATCCCTCTGTCCCCTCACATTCAAACTGGCAAGGTTTAGAGTCATCAGTCCAACTTACCTTACTCAGTGTCGACTACGGGCCAGAAATCCTTCCGGGTGAGGATGCCAACGGCCTGACGCAGAGAACCGGTGCCGAGCTCAGTACTAACTCGGTCGTCCCTTGTAATTCCTCCGACATCCATGGGGTAACTCAGTTTTAGGGACCAATAAAATTATGGGTGAACTAAAATTGGGACCCTGCCCGAACAAAAAGGGAGCATTTTTTTTAACATGGCATTTTTTTATGTCGGCCAACATTACGTCCGCCCGGCTGGCTTCGTCAATGAAGTGCCATAGCTCTTTAGTCCGGTTGCCAGCCGAACAGACGAATGTGGTCAACATTCCTTATTCCCAGACTGATCTCCGCTATGCCATATATGGCAGATGGAACAGCTCATTACGCTGAAAAGTTAGGTGATACCCAACATATATATATATACGATAATAATATTGGGTGCCCGGCTGTTCCACCAGAATAGTCCCAGGTTTGGGAAGTGTCCGATGGAAATTGAGCAAGACGATGGTTTTTCGAAAAGCTTTGGAAGCCTGCATTTTCCGAGTTCCGACGAAGTAAAGAGATTAATCGCAGTGAAGCCTCTTCCGTTTGTTTTAAGTTAGTGAGTTTTTGTGGGGATTCAACTTATGGGTAATTTCTCATTTTTTTTTTGTCTCGAGTGATGTCTTGGATTTGGGCAACAAAAAAGATTTAGGAAAAAGACGTCAGTGCCGACAGAAAAAGATCCCAGAATACCTCATTAATATGTGAGCAGATGAAAGGGTTTTAAGAACAAAAAAGAGAAAAAAAGAGTCAATTTTAGAATGAAACTCTTTGTTCTGCATGCATTTGTGTTTATACCTATAAGTATTATAAATTTACAGCACGAATATGCTGGCTTGCGTGAATGGAGGAGGAAAGAGGAAAAAGAAAGAGAAAGAGAAAGAAAGAAATATTAGCAGTAATTTACGAACATAGAGAAAAAAGTGAAAGAGAAAAGAATGATAGTGAAGTAAGAAAGACATTACTTACAAACAAAAAAAATGGAAAGAAAAAAGAAAAAGAAAAGAACTTGTTTGGCCAAAATAAAAGGACAGTAAAAAGAAAAAAAAACGGTACTGACTTTAGAAATGAAGAAATAAAGGAAAATGAAAAAGAAAAAAAAATGAATCGAGGACAGAAAGATCGAACATTAACGAACAATTCAACGTGTTGCATTGTCCTCTGTTTTGTTAAATTATCTTTTGCTTCTTTTGAATTGTATATTTTTTTGTATTGTTTTCTGTGTATTCTTGTGGTCGTTGTGGAACGAGAGAGAATATGGCGGGAATATTAGGAATACAGATAAAGGCAGCTTAGCATTGTTAAATGGATTTGAGAATTTTTCAAATAAAAATTTCTTGAGATATTATGGGAGAAATGTAAAGTAATGACAATATGATGCGTTATTTGTACAAAATACTAGATGTCAAGTATTGACAGCATATCCCAAATAAATTCATCCTGGAGGAATCTAAACTCCGTGGCATATACAATAAACTCACCCAACACAATCTAAAATGATGTAACCATTCTATGTGACTTAAGGAAACTGACAGTCAAAACAGATCGTGTACTCTCAACTTTGGAAAGAGTCACGTAAACCAGGTTGACTAAAATTAGGATATCACCAAAGGAAACCCGAGGGTTACAAACATCCCTTAAGACAATTAAGTAATAAAGTAAAAAAGTTGGCGACCTTAGTCGAGGGTGACCTGAAGGCTCCCTTTTCAATAGCTACAACACCGAGGTGTAGGGGAGGGCGCTACTTCATTCTCTGGATTGTTCCACTTTACCCTTGATCCATGCCTTATTATGCTGAGTGTTAAGCAAGGAGGCATCAAGTATTATTTCTTGAATCTTTGGTATGACTCGACTTGGGACCATTGGCGAACACTCTAATCATTTGGCCTCAAAAATCCAAAATACCAGAGAAAAAATCAGCAGGACGTCGTGATAAAATATGACTGAGAGCTAGTAGTTGTAGTATACAGCATAAAAACTGATTCAACGAAGACTTTCAAATTTTTGTTTTATGGCGCAATAAGCTAATATATTCAACGTAAGATTTGGGATAACTAAGAATCCGGAATTCTGCTCTATTGTATAATAATCATAAGATCTATAAAGTCTAATGTTGTATTTATTATACATTAACCTTTATATAACTAAAAATTTAGAATTTTCTTGCTGTATAAATCAATAAGTTAATCTATACAACATAAGAACTGACACGAATAAGAATTTTTTGTCGTAAAGTATGATAGGTTTATATATATATATATATATATATATATATATAATGGTGGAAATAAGTATAAGACACCCCATTAAATTGTTAATAATGTTCTTATTATGAGGATTAATTTTTATTTATTGCGGACTTTTTTTTTCTACGGTTCCAGGTGAGCATTGTCAGAAGATAGCAGTTTCAAATCCTACCCATGCCGGCCAGAGGTTTACTTGGTCAAAAACGTGGTGCGATAGATAACAACTATGGAAGGCAGTAATTACTGGGGATACGGTTACAAGACTCCTCATTCCTATCCGAGGTCCCGGTAAAAATCACCTGAAGAAGGCCAGAGGTGAAATTTGGCCGAAACATAGTGAAAGAAGAAACAACACAAAAACTACCAAGATGAGGATAAAAATTCCGCAATGAATAAAAATCAATTCTCAGATTAAGAAGCCTCATCTCAAAATAATTCCAATTAAAGACAATTACAAAAAAAAATAATGTTCTTATTACTGTACAAATTCCTCTGAAAATTTGTGTGGTACCTAGATCCGATGGGTATTAGTATATATATTCGATTTTATAAAAACTTTCCGCCAAAAAAATGTCATTAACAAAACATATCTGAGAGTTCCAGATTGAATTTCATTCCAATTCTGTTTAATTGCAAGATTTTAAAGTTTCTCTATCTTTAAATTGACATTTATTTTTGTATACTCTCCTTAACAAAATTCCCCACAAATTTTCTATTAGGTTTAAATCTGGAGACTTAGTGGGTCAATTCAAAACTTCAATATTTTTTTATTTTAAATAGTCTTTCGTGAGCTAAGAAGTGTGCATGGCTGTGTTGTCTAGACGATTCATCCAAGAGAAGATTTTTTTCCCAACACATTGATATGATTAGCAAAGTTTTGCTTTCATTCCATTACTTCTAAATAAGCCTTTCCAGACGCAGAAAAAGCTCCCCAAACCATAACAGACTCTCCTCCAAATAGTCTTTTTGAAAACAGCTGCTTTTCCTTTCTTAAATCCTGCCAATAACACTGGGAGCCGTCGAGCCCATCCAAATTAAACTTTTTCTTAGCAGAAAACACCACGCTTTTCCATTTCTCCTTAGTCCATGTTACTTTTTTTTTTTACCCAATCTTCTTGTGTTTAGCAGTTAAAGCAGGGACTGTCTTCTTGTTTCGATATACGAGATTTGGCGATTCATGGAGAAGTTGAAGAACTCTTTTTGGAGTAAAGAGTAAATTCTGAGATTTTTGCCGATCGCTTGAGCTTGATTGTCGTTTAAAAGCTTCTCGAAAAAGTCGACGTCTGCCTGCATTTGAATTTTAGATAGACGACCTGGACGTTTTCTGGTGCCATACGATTCAGGGTACTTTTGATAATTTCTCACAACTGTTCGGGATCTCGACAGTTCTTTGCAATGAAACTTATAGATTTTCCATCCAGTTTATACGCAGAAATATGCCTTTTTTCATGTTCATTAAGTGGGAAGTTCCTAGGCATTTTGTGGCGACTATATTCAATTATAAAATGTTTTAATAGGACTCAAGTGGCTTCAAATCATAAGAGTCTTTTTATAATCTGAGCATGCACTTATTCTTCCTTTGGAATTCTGAAGTAAACAAGATATGGAAATTTTCAACCGTGAGAACACTATCAAGGCTATCCTTGTTGATAATACTAATGCCACTTGTTGGTTTGAAATTAAAAGAAATAATAAATTCCACAATCAGCAACTGCACATTTTTAATATGATCCAGAGGATTAAGGAGCAGCCTCATGAAATCCAACAGATAGCATTAAGAAATATACAAGGTAATACATTTTGTTTACTGCCAGAAAACCTTCTATATTCCATACTCAAATCTGAGGAAGTGGAAGTAAGAGAAGAAGCTTTAAAAAGAATGTTGCCCATTAGGTAAGTAAATATCTATTCATGTATCACTGACTCAGTTATTCCAATTTATAGAATCATTTTAAAAGATTTTATCTAATTTCACCATAATTATTAAAGCAGTAACGATTGGAATTTTTTATAATTCATTTAATTAATTTCTATACTCTTTCAGGAATGGGGAGTCAACCAGGAAAAGGTTAAAAAGAATACGAACTTTTAATTCTAATGCCACACATTGGACACAATTAATGGATTTAACATTCTGTGGCACTTTTGAACCACTAATGACGGAAAATTTTTCTGAATCTGAACTTTGAGAATCATTGTTAAATGGAACCAAGCTTGGCTTGCCAGATTTGCCCTCAAATTCTCAGGCAATGGAACGGGCAGTCAAGTTAACAACGGAAACTTCACAAACTGTATATCGTTTTGAAGCAAGGCATCAATGCATAATAGCCAAAGTTTTGAGTCTGAAATTGAGAACAGCATTATATGGAGCAATTTGACTCTATATATTAAGCTCTATTAAAGTAGTGTTTGTCTTTCCTTATTTTAAATATTATATTTTCACTTATAACAGAAAAAAATCAATTTTTAAGGTATTCAGATATTAGTGCTTATTTCATAACGGTAAAAAGCAGTTTATAGAAGCAGATACTGAAAATGATGGGGGCAGGGCAGATTTTCAATTTGAAGATTAGTCATTCATTTCTTTAATTAATACCATTTTTATAAAATAAAAGACATTCCCTGATTTACATACTAACATTATTTGGTTTTAATGAATATTCAAGCCAAATCTTGCAAAAACGAGGAATTTTCAGTATATATGTGTCTATGATCTTTGATACCAAACGCTAAAAAAAACCGTTGAACCATTTGATCTAATTTTTTGTATGAGTACTTAATAGGTCCATACACAACTTTCGGTGAGTGAGATTTTTTAATATTTTAAGAAAGGTGAAAAAACAACCTACCCTAATATACATATATATATATATATATATATATTACGGTAGGTTGTTTATATATATATATATATATATATATATATATATATAATGAAAAGAAATGCACATCTCGTGAAAAATCTATACAGAAATTTTTATTGATCAACACACATTTTTGTAAAACAAAACTATCTTCCCTTTCCGTGACATTATTCACCAACCCGAAAAGATCATTTTTTAAAAAATGATTGTGAAAATGCATGTCTAATTTTTCTGCGGTCATTGTCACAAAGGAACGTCCCATTGATATGCTGAACAATTTCTGGGGTGCACTTCGAACACGTTATGGTGGGAATCTAGATGTGCAATAGTTCCAACGAGATGTGGCAACTCTACATACAGCCAACGTTACGATGGAGTGGCTCAACCATCGATTCTCTCCTTGGCTGATCAGCAAGCACAGCGAACCTGAGTGGTCTCCGCATTCACCCGATTTTTATTTCTGGGAGTTCTTGAAGAGAACAATCCACAATCCATTGCTGTACACAAAGTAGCCATTAATCAGAAGATTCGTGCCATACTGAAAGAATTTGACAACTTTGCTCGATAAATTCAAGCGCTTCATCAGCACAATGGCGGTCATTTAGAACATGTCATGTAAAAATACATCCTTTGATTTAGAGATATGAAATTAATGTTTTTTACTTACTATTATATCATATCATATTTTAGGACATACAATCTTTTTTTGAGTTTCTTGTCTCAGTAATAAATCATTATCATATTAATGGGTTACATCTATTTTGAGACACCCTGTAATTATTCATTCGTTAGCTTAAAAGATTCACGAGATGAAATTGCGTAAGCAAAAATCAATAAATAGATAAAAAAATGAGATAAGTTTTTTTAAATGATGATGGAAAGGCACGTCTAATTTTGGCTGCTATCAAGATAATCAATGTTGATACTGAAAAAAGCATCAACCATGTAATGTGTTACATAGCCAGATATCAGTACATGAAATGCACATATGTTCATAGAATGTTCATAATCTTCATACACGTATAGGAATCCGAAAACACACGAAATTGGTTAAGGTACGAAACTTTTTATTACCTTTTTGAGTTTAAGCTTTTTCGACACGAGGAGAGAGAGGCACAATTTCTTTCTATGCTGACTTTTCCATCTGACCCCACCACATGCAGCACATTTCGTAGATTCCAACAGGTCTGGCCTCGGCGAGCTCCGAAAATCGTCTATCTTCTTCTAGCGTCGAATCTCAACTATTGGTCTGGCCCTCGGCGAGCTCCGAAAATCGACTTGCTTCGTCCAAGCCCAAATCTCAACTCACTGACTCAACCAACGCGCGGCACATTTCGTAGACCCCCAACTAAAAATTGACTACCTTCCTCTAGACTCGAATCTCAACTCTCTTGTTCGGAGTTTTTTTCAAATTCCAAAATCCTTAGTGCTTCCGGGCATGACGTCATTCACGTCCCCGGTCACATTTCCTATCTGGGGTTTTTATTGTGACATCTCTGATTGTCACATCCGCCCCGCGCGCGCGCGAACACCTGCACTCAGTGTGTGCACCTAACTAACCCATGCGCTAAGCCGAAAGGTTCTCAGCCTAACTAAACCGAAAGGCAAGATATATGAATCGAAAAATGATAATATAAAAATAATATTAAAAAAATCCCTCTGCAATTATATTACAAATGTTTTAATAAATAGTCACCCCCTCTTTGTCGCCTTGGCAAAAAAAAAATTTTTGACACGAAAGAAAATACCACTGAATATTGTCTTATACCATAAGAATTTTTATTGGAAACCTATAGTTCATAACATATGAGAAAAAGGGTTGCTTTGAAAGACATTTTTTATTGTGCAAGTGTTTTATCTTATCAAATCTTCCAGCGATAAAACATGAATGATAATTTCAAGTTTAATTTTCTTTTGATATATTCAAATTCGTACGAAACATAAAGTGAAGATACTTCTTGGTAACTTGACCATCCAGCCATAAAATGAAGTGCGTTCGAATGTCTTTTGATACGGAAGTATGACATATACTTGGAAATCCGATTGTAAGTAGCAATTTGAAAAATCAAAATAGAAACCTGCTTGACTTGTGCAAGTTAATTAATCATTACCAGTGGTTGACCTGGTCCCTGGAACACGGTCCCGGGTGGCACTTTGCCTCATTAAGTTCCTAAAAAGAAGATAATTTACTCTTATGCAAAAAATAATACATAATACTCACTTTGTACCTTAGAAAAAGGTTTTTATTCGTAAAAGAAAGGCTAATGTTTAACTAGCTGACTATTATGAAAAAATTGTCTGTATACATTTCTTTAAGATTTTTAAATTTAATATTCAGACTTAAGACCAAAACAATTATAAATATTATTACTCTTGCGATTTCCATACTTCTTAAGGGCCGAGGTGTTTCAAGCAATGTATTGCTTAAGTACTGTCAACAAAATGCAGAGACTGACAAACTAATTTCGATTTTAATTTGGAAAAGCAGAATTTTTTTTTCTACTTTTTAGATTGTTTCTTTTTTTTGCAAAAAAAGAAGATTTACACAAAAACAAGATTAAAAAATGAAAAAATTAAAATCTTTTTTTAAATTAAAAGGAAACTTGAAATGTATTTAAATTAGAAAAATATTTTAAAAAACTCAAACTCAAAAAACTCAAACTTAAAAAAACTCAAAATTAAAGAACTTAAACTTAAATAAACTTCAAAAACATTCTAAAACTTTTGAAAAATAAAAAAAAAACACTAAAGAATTAAAAAAAACAAATTTTAAAGAAATAAACCAAAAAAGTATTTAAAAAACTTTTAAAAAAACTAAAAAATGATATTTTTGCATTCTTAAATTGTTTTGGCTACTATGGATGTAAGTGTTATACCTCGGTAGTTCTTGGCTAATCCGAGGTCACCCTTTTTAGGAAAGGGGAGGATGCATGCTTTCATCCATCTGTCTATCGGATTTTGATTATAGACTGCGTTGCAGTGTCGGAGCAGTATGTCGTCGAATTGTCTGCTCTTCCATACTTCTGGGGGAATCTCGTCAAGCCTTGCGGCAGCAGCCAAAATTTAGAATGCCCTACTACGAAACCGCATAGAACCAAAAATTGACAACATTCAGAGGAAAAATCCAAATGGCTTCCGAAGAAATAGATCCACGACCTCACAAATATTGACCATCCGTAGAATCCTTGAAGGTGTACGGGCAAAAAACCTACGGGCGAAATTACTATTTGTCGACTTTACCAAGGCCTTCGATTCCATTCACAGAGGGAAGAACAAATCCTACTAGCATACGGCATACCAAAAGAGACCGTAGCGGCAATAACGATTCTCTATAGACGCACCAAAGTGAAAGTACGTTCACCGGATGGAGACACAGAATACTTCGACATTGTAGCAGTACTACAAGGGAACACGCTCGCCCCATACCTCTTTATCATCTGTCTAGACTACGTGCTTAGAACATCGATTGATAAAATCTAAGAAAACGGCTTCGAGCTGACAAAGAAAAGAAGCAGAAGGTACCCCGCAAAAATAATTACCAACGCCGACTACGCCGATGACATAGTGATTCTAGCAAATACACCCAACCAAGCCGAAACACTACAGCATAGTTTGGAACAAGCTGCCGCAGGCATTGGCCTACATGTCAATACTCACAAAACTGAATACATGTGCTTTAATCAAACAGGCGACATTTCCACACAAGACAGAAACTCTCTGAAACTGGTAGACAAGTTCACCTACCTAGGAAGCAGTGTCTCATCAACCGAAAAAGACATCGACACGCAGCTAACAAAGGCATGGACAGCTATCGATAGGCTATCGATCATATGGAAGTCATACCTGACCGATAAAATGAAACGCAGTTTCTTCCAAGCAGCGGTCGTATCGATACTGCTATGTGGATGCACTACTTGGACGCTAACAAAACGGCTGGAGAAAAAGCTAGACGGCAATTACACAAAAATGCTGCGAGCAATATTGAACAAGTCCTGGAGGCAACACCCCAAAAAGCACCAACTATACGGCCACCTACCTCCCATCACGAAAACTATCCAAGTAAGACGAACCAGACATGCAGGATACTGCTGGAGAAGCAGGGACGTGCTCATAAGTGATGTACTCCTATGGACCCCCACATATGGCCGAGCAAAAGCAGGACGACCAGCTCGAACATACATACAGCAGCTCTGTGAGGATACGTGATGTAGCCCAGAAGACCTGCCAGAGGCGATGAACGATAGGGAGAAGTGGCGAGAGAGAGAGAGTCAGGGATAGCCGTGCTTGCGGCACGACATGATGATGATGATGAAATTGTTTTAGATATGAGTTATCGATGTTCCTATTTTTTTCATTATGTCCACTATACCTTTAATTAATTAAGTTAACTCTTTAGATTAATGAACTTGACAATGATGTTTATATTTTAAGAGATAATTTCATGGAGAAATACATTTTAAAAACAATATTTAGCAAGTATAAAGGCGCTTGTGGCGTAATGGTTAGCTTCCCAAGAAAAGGGACTCGGCCGACTGAGTTCAAATCCTAAACGAGGCCGTTTGCATTCTTTACAGTGCTGATACCAGAGGAAAATGTATGAATCTAACTATAACCGTTGGCTACAATGACTTGCTGAGTAGACCAAATACAGAGTTGAATACAATATGGCAACCGATGATTAAGAAGGCGAGATAAAAAATAAATAAATAAAATAAATAAATAAATAAAAAATATGAATATGAGCACAGGTAAAAAATCACACATAATAGTAAAGCAGGACACATGGCGTAACGGTTGTAGGCGTTGGTTCCCTAAGGAGACAATCATCTGCAGGTTCAATCCTGACTGCAGGTGAGTAACAATACAGGAAAACTTAACACTTATACCCGGTTATGGCTGACGGAATCAGAACAGACGACCCCCGTGGATTCAGTAAAGGACGTAGTTCGAAGTTCAGTGAAGGTTTCCGAGTTCGACAAACACCTGAAGAAGGCCGGAGGACATATCGGCTGAAACATTGTGGAAATAACAATAAAGATGAAGACAATAGTCCGAAAACCCTTAATGATAAAAAAAAGTTTACGGTATCTTTTTAAAGAGTTGTTCATAAAATTGACAATACTTGATTAAATTCTTTCAATAACTGCCATAGACAGTAACTTTTTTGATCTAATTTCAAAGCACCGAATAAATGAATGAAACTGATTTGGCGAAAAATGTATTCGACAAATATTTTATCATGTTTCATGTTTTTGTATGAGGCTTTTCATTGGATGATATTTTTACTATGGAAGTCTTCAAGCATTATAAATAAACTGTCGAGGAGATATAATCCATTCGGTAATTAACCACATACATAAATGATTAGAAGTTATTTTCATCATCATAAACAACAATTGTCTACGTACATTTCTTTGTACAATTCCTCTAGCTTTTATTTCTTAAAAAATAGATAGATAAAGCAACTTAATTTTTTACAATTCAAAAAAATTAATTCTGAAAGAATATACAAAATGTTATCATTTTTCAGCCATGAGACTTGTTTAATGAAACTTTAATGTTCTTTTTCGTTTCAAAGATTTTTGAAAGATTCTAAAATGTTGTAGCACTTCTATATAAGAATATTTCGGTGAAAGAAGTATAGAGTAGGATACGTTTGGTGCGGCACGCACTTTAGAAATTACTACCGTTTCTAACAAGAGTTATCTTCTCTTATCCAATCAAATGTCAACCAGATAAATATTGCCAGGAACGGTGTTCGTCATTGAATTTGCCTCTATGGAGCATAGCACTGGAATTCACAGTTTTATGCCTACCTGACCTTGCATGATTCTTGAGGTTCTTGCACCCCGAGCGAAATTTTTTGAAAACTCTGGTTACAGTGCTGTGATTAGCTGCATCTTCATCTTTCGTACAATTTTTTTTAGATGCTTCTGCGGCGTTATAGCCTAGTTCGAACTTGTAAAGCACAATTTTCCGAATTAGACAACGTTACATGTTTATTTGTACAGATTTCATATTACGCCTGGAGTGAAGTAATACTTATGATGTCAGCAGAGGGTGTGTAGTCTTAAAGCAGAAGGTATTCTTTGATTCTCCGGGAAGGGTTCAATTTGCAGTCAGTAATATTTTAACTGGCTATTTACGGACAAATGATCAAGCTAGCAGTGAAATAATATTCCTTGAGTTTCTATCCGTTAGTTTTCGCGTGACTAGCAAGATATCTTTCATCCAGAAAGAAGTCGTGAACCTTATTACTTTCTTAAAAACAAACACCGAAAGATAATTCCACCACCCTTGGTAGAAAGCACAGGTGAAGAGCCGAGTTGTACTTTGTGTGTTTCTTTACTCTCCATACAGCCCCCACCGACACAGCAGTCCAACGTTGGCAACGCTACACACATTCCCATGATCGCAAGACACACAGTCATATTTCTCGTGGTTACTCCAACTCATTTTTTCCTTGGTAACACGTGACAACGTTACATTACATAGACCCAATTTACTGAAATTTAAAAAGTCCTATAATTATCTAAGAAAAAGGAAAAATCGTGAAAATAAATCAAATTGCATATATATATATATATACGAGTGAGTAAACATATAGGTTATTCCGGTCGATTGGATATTTATGCATTGCTTTGCAAAATCAAAATTATTTGAGGTCATCGTCAGAACACTAATTACTGCCTGAATGCACATTTACAAAATGTCAAACCACTTCAGCAACAACGAATAGCGTGTGTACTATTTTCTTCTTTAACTAGTTTCAGTCGTCAGATGTTTTATTTTTCTCCAATTTGTTTTCCAATTCTCCATCAACGTCTCCTACTTTCTTTCGGTACTCTTTCTTTTTTTAAAATATTTGTTTAGTTAAAAAATGACTTTCTTTTTTAGTGTCTGTGGTGAAGTCATATATAGTGGTCTCCCTCTGGACCGACCACCCATAAATATTTAAAAGAGTGACCACCTTGTTTAGTATCTAGCTCAGTTAGATTTGAATGAAGCTTAAAGCAAAGCAGTTACCTTATCCGTCTTTTATTTGAGTTTCTTTCTCCAGAATAGTGGCTAACTGCACAGTCATCAAATTATAAACAACTGGAGTGAATTCGAGTCTCAGCCGGAATTATTGTTTAAAAAGTAGATTGGCTGAATCGGTACCTAGTGTGGATAGGTTTAAAAAGATTCAGACCGTTAAGGGGTCACCTAGTGTAATTGACGGGTGATGACCCTGAGATCATTTTAAGAACTTGGCAGGGATTGAATAATCTCAGTCACGTGATCGAGAGATTTTAGAAAGTTAGAAAAATATTTCTGCTTTAGTCAGCAGAAAGAACGATCAAAGCGATTAGTCGATTATTTCCATTTCTGGTTCCCGGCTTCCGTACGTCGCCGAAAGATAAATACGTGCAAATAAAAATGTCTTAGTCATCATAAAATTCTGACACAAAGCACTGACGGGCCGACATGAACAGAATGATTTGGTTTCTTTGATTTCTTTGTTTAATGGCATACCAACTTTCGTGAATTATTTAATGCCAAACCCATCCTTGAAGAAGAACAGCAGTGATACTGTTTAAACTATAGATGGGCGGATAACGGGGTACAATATATTTCCCAAGGGTAATAGTTAGAAAATGAACGTAATAACGTGACTAGAGTTCGAGGTGAATTACTTAGAGGTCGCATCCTAGCATTTTAGCCATCACGTCACGGGAACTCACCCAATAACAAAATGGTGACATGAGAGACACAGTCGGCGACAAAAGACGATGCAGAGGAGAGATGGATGAATGTAAAAGAAGACGAGACTATAACATTTTTATTCGCAACATTTCCTAATACTCGGCTTTTATTTATTGCAACTTCTGAAGCGTACATATATCACTGTTGGCTTATCAAGATTGTTTCGTGGACTCACACGGCCTTCATGAATTCGATTCTTATTTGGTCGGGAGAGAAGAAACCCATCCTTCTTCAGATTTAAAACTGATCTGAATTCAGTTTTCCTTCTTCTTGACCGGTTGCTATACCAAGATTAAAAAGCTCAACGTGACCTACTAGATAGAGGACAATTGAATTCATAACTCTCTAAAGTGTATTAGCGCTATGTGAAATGCAAACAGCCTCGTTCAGGATTTGAACTCGGGTAGCTGAGTACCCTTCCTACGGCGATAACAAATAAGAGCACCTCGATCTTCATTACCTAACCCATATTTGTGGCTTTGTCACCGACAAACCTTAGTAAATGATTATAAGTCCCTGTTTTCAAGTATTAGTAAGGAAACTATTTTAGCGGATCAATAATGCGATGGTGGTTTCACTCCTCACTGAAAGTATCACACTTGCAATCTAAGTCACAAACTAAACTAATAAGAATAAAATATGCTGTGCAAAAACAAAAAAATGAAAAAGCAAAAAAAAAAAAAAACCCCAAAAAAAAAAACACAACAAACAAACAAACGAACAAACAAAAGAGTTTGAGACATGATAAAAAGTAATTTCAAAATCGATTTATAATCGAACATAGAAAATATGAATAGTTATTATTACAATCAAACATTTATAAATGAATCAATTTTCGCCATCAAATAATCCATAACGGGTTGATTGACCGTTAAACAAATACACCAAACTAAACCAATATTCTTATTTTGTTTCTATCGATATTCACAAAACCGTAAAATACGAAATTAGGGTAGCGTAGTGGTTTAAGTGATGGATAGTAACCTGAAAGTAAGCGAGTTCGAACTCCACTTGCTCTATTACATTTACTTTCAGTGTTCATACCTTGGGAAACGTATGAATTCTCCAGCAATGAGTTCGATAGTGTCAGAGCTGTTTTTCTACAAGGATGACTATGGCATTAGATAATCCACGAAGGTTGATACGAGTATGCCATTAAAACAACAAACTAAACCAAGTTAGGATCAAATTCGGTATAAATTGTATAACACATGGCCATGATAAAAAAATTATCTAATTAGAATTTCGTTACATTTGTCAGTGTGCAAGTTTTTTTTGTTTTTTTTTAAATAATCACGAAACGAAATGTACATCTTTTCTTTTAGTTGATTTTCAATACATTTCTAGCTCATTTTTCATTTGGTTGGTCCTCTCTTTTTTCTTCTATTCTCCCCCCTCCATTTATCTCTGTCTGTCTGTCTTTCTCTCTATCCTTAATCATTTTTTGTTTCAATTCGTCCATCTTCTTGAAGATCAAACGTCCGTGGCGGCTATCATCCATTAAGATATTAATGTCCATGACAAACATCTTCAACTCCAAATGCCTAAAAAAATACAGGATGCTGTGATTTTTCTTTTTTTCAATCATCAAAATTACTGCCATTATCCTTTTTGTTTTTGTTTTTTGGTTTTGAATCTGATTTTGGATTTCCCCTTTTTTATTTTTTAACCTCAGATCTTATCATCACCTCTTGTCGCTCTTTCATTCTCCCTCTCTCCCCCTCTCTCTCTCTCTTGCTCACTCTCGCTCAGTCAAACCCGATCCCCACCTCTTTCACTCCTTGTTGATGGATGCAAATACATAGAATACCAATTATATATCAAAAAGGATTTTTTACTCTCGTTTCAATATCGGAAGCAATTTTCTTTGTTAGTTCCTTCGTTTATTTTTTTAGTTACTTAAAAATCTGCATATAAAGCTATACAGGACACAATGGTAGTTGCTAAATATTGCTTAGTTCAGAAATCAGACAAAAGAAAGATAATATTTTGAATTTAGCATTAAATAAAAAGTCATAATTCAAGATTTAGAAAATTAGAAAAAATAGGATATTTAAGTAATGAAGGGAAAGAGAGTAAATTAGAGGATATGTGTTATATATACATATAATTTAGTGGTTTGGCCCAGCAATGGAAAAGAAAAAAGACCAAATCAACGAAAATAAAAAAAAAGTGCGCGTCACTACAACCTAACGTGCGCAAGTGAAATGTGCACGTTATATGAATGATCGTTAATAAGGATTTTGACGAATATATTTGGAGCAAACTCATTTAACATCATTATGAATTTAAACTACAAAGAGGAACTTTCGCTCAGTATTAATACCCTGTCCAGTGGCAAAAGCTGCTGGCGGAGCCAGGGGTGACAGTACCGCCTTTGCCATCGAGACTGTAGCATCACCTCTGGTCGCTGGCTGATGAGGTGAGGGTGTCGCTCGTGTTCTCACACGTTGTATGAATATAAAATTTATATACTCATCACTCGTCTGAAGATCATGCCCGAGAAATTTGAAATCATCCAATTTTATCATAAGATTTCCAACATTATTGCTGTTATTATTCCAAAAATATAGTACCCTATTAGCAAAAAATATAGTACTCTATTAGTAAAAAATCAGTTGGTTTGCAGACTTTAAATCATCAGTATCATAATCATCACGTCACACTGACCGCACGGATTTCACTGACCCTCTCTCTCGCTATTCTTCCTTGTCACCTACGCTCCTCGTAGGTCATCCAGTGCCTGCACAGACCTGATGCACGTAAGACATTTCTGGTCGGTCGGCCGGTCAACACTGGCGTATCCATGTGTAGAAGTTCATAAGGGAAAGTCAATTAAAAGTTCGTCCTGCTTCTCTTGGCAGTGTTCCGCAAGTCTTGTTCGTATTACTTGAATGGTTTGTAAGATGAGCGGTAAACAGCCATACAAGTGATGTTTTATGAACTGTTGCTTCCAGGATTGGTTCAAAAGAGCGTGAAGTATTCTTATGTAGTTCCCATCCAGCCTTTTCTCGATCGTTAGGATCCGGTTACTGCATCCATATTATAGTACTGACACAGACACAACTTGGAAGAAATCCCGCTCTATCTTATCAGATATCAGATATGATCAATAGCTTGCCAACAGCAGTCTACGCCTTAGCTAGGTATATGTTGACATCGCTTTTAGTAGAAGAGATATTGCTACTGAGGTACGTAAACTGGTCTACTAATTTCAGAGGCGAGCCACTTAAATTGAAGATGGTCCCTTCTTGTTTAAAACACATGAACTCTGTCTTAATAGCGTTCACGTTGATGCCAATGCCTCCTGCTTGGTCCTGGCTTTGCAGCTGACATTCAATTTGCGCAGATGTATTTGCGAGAAGCGCAAAATTATCTGCATCATCTGCGTCTGTCATATTTTTTTGTTGTTGTTGGGTATACAATTTACAATAAAATACAATTAGTTGCTTTAAACTGGGGCCTTTTATAAGAGAGAGGATGGCAGGTAACCAAAACAACGGTTTACGGAGAATTACAACTTGGCAAATCTCTAAGAGAAAACTGTGAAACGTTTTAAGGATGTCGTAAAAAATAACACCAGGGCGCTTGAACACTGGAAGCAGATGGAAAAAGTATTAGTATGAAAAAAGTTCTATACGATGATTGTAAAGCATATGAAACACAGAGAATCGAACACTGCATCTTGAAATAAAACAGGACTCGGCCTCAGTTTCGAACACTTTTCTTCCAGAACATAAGCAGTAGTGACTGTTGGTACAAAGCCAGACATTCTGGTTATATGAGATCTGACGATGGCAAACAGTCGCTGGATGATATAACACAGGTCATTCCGCAGCAACCGAATGATAATTCGCGTCAATTCTGAATAATGAATTTGAGTCTACAGCAGGTTTGAGAAGCGATATAAGAACGCGCGAGGTTAATGTCAAAACAAAGATGACGTCAACAATTTTTCGTTTTTCTCTTCGTTTATTTTCTGGGGCGATTGTGTAGGTTTTATGAGGTTGATTTGCTGAGTCCATACCTCTTCCTGTTTTTAGTTCTGAGTTCCTTCACGTTGTTCGATTTCCTTATCAAAGTTAAACAGCCCAGTCTCTCTTACAATATACTCGCCGGGAGAAAAGGGTTCATAAGTTTCTTAATAGTATTAGAATGAAGTGAAATGAAAACAAGCTCGTCCAGGAAATGAACTTATTTCGTTGAGTTCATTTCATACTGCACACACACACACACACACACACACACACACACACACACACACACACACACACACACACACACATATATATATATGTATATGTAGATATAAATGAATATTAAAAATATCCATCTAATACAAATTGATAATCCGGTAAAAAGAGGAAAAAAAGATTCTTAGAGGAAGGAATCACTAGTATTTTTATTCAAATGTCAGTATATTTACAAGTGATTGAGAATAACAATGGTTTGCAGTTGTCGTATATCTGGGGGAGGGGTGTGAGTAACAACATTTATTTATAAAAATATAAATTCTCTTCTTTATTCCTACGACAGTCGAGATTGTTGTGTGTGTGTGTGTCTGTGTCTGTCTGTCTGTCTGTGTGTGTGTGTGTGTGAGAGAGAGAGAGAGAGAGAGAGAGAGAGAGAGAGAGAGAGAGAGAGAGAGAGAATCAGGAAACTGCTAGGATTTACACCACGTTGAGAAACATATATTCAGAGCTTGTTTCTTCGTGCTCATTTCATAGGAGACTGATACAGAGCCGGTTTTCAACCCGGAGTCAGTCAGCATCCCCATCTCGGGCTAGCGCCCAGACGATGTGACTCAGATGACAACCAATACCGACTGACCGCTGGGGTCGAAAACTTCCGTCATTACATAATTTTCTGACGCTCACACATTTCTTCCCTTTTGCCAAACAATAACTACAACACATTTTCTTGCGAAATTCTGGCGGATTCAAAACGGATGTTCTATTCCAGTTGACGTTCATTTCGCTCTGATGTTTAATAGTTGAACTCGTCACACAGATAGGCCGTACCCTGCACACACAGGAAGATGAGAAATACGATCTCCTTGAGACTAACTGTGGAGTTGAATATATTGACACCACCAGTTATGTATCGCCGATCAATAATGCCCTGTTGATTATTATCCTCTACTTCGAAAACCCCGTGGGTCCCGATAACAATTTAGGGAATAAGTCCGTGTTTTTAATCATTCGGGGTTTTTTTTTATCAAATTTTCCCCAGAAATATTTTCCTTTTCCTATTTCCCAACGGCACTAGAAACCTCTTTGCTGATTTAACAATCTGGCTTATTTCAATTTTTTGTCGATTGTTGCCTTTCATAAATTTTAGCAGTTTTATGTAGATAAGAAAACACATGGCTTGTGTTATAAAGTGTAGCTCCACTGGTCACTGAGGTCGGACTCTGGACAAATGGGGAAGTTATAGGTACTTTTGGACATTACATAATTGTATAAATTCTGAGTTGATTTTAGGTTGGAATAAAATTATGCCGCATATCTTCTTAAAGTTTGGTTTTTAGCACTTTTTAGTTTTCCTTGTGTTATTTTTGAGAATTGCCAATCAGCGAATTTCAGTTAGAGATAAATAAGCAAGGAAGTTTAATGTTAATCTACCAGGGTGAGTCAAATGTTTTGCAATGTTTTGGTTATAAGAAGCACAATTTGGTTACCCCGGATGATTTGGCTGATGTCATGAAGGTGACAATTCAAACTGAACTACGAGATGTTGAGTCTGCCTGATACTCGCAGAGTGGTGGATTTTCTTCTGTGGCTTGGAGCACAGTCTCGGAATGCACAGTTTTCGGTCTCTCTGACCTTGCCTGATCATCTGTTCATCTGTTTCAACTATTATTTTCTTTCATCTAAATTTCTAGTTCTTTTTTTTTTCTGTAACTGACAACAATGAGCAATATGTTCACCAAGTATATCGAATGTCGTCTTATGTAACCTTTTCGTTACTCTTGGAGTGATGTAATTACACATAAAAGAGAGGCTGAACATTTGAAATATCTTCAAATGTTTAGCATCTCTTATATGACATTATTCACATCGTCTGTACCATAATCAGGTTCGGTTCAGTTTTTTTATTCAATGGCATATCAACCTTCGTGGATTATTTAATGTCAAAGCTATCTTTGTAGAAAAAACAGTAGTGGTACTATCTAATTCATAGCTTGTGGGAGGTAAAAGAGTTCATACCTTTACTAAGGTTATTAGTCTTAAAGTGAACGTAATAAAGTGACTGGAGTTCGAACTCGCTTACTAGCACGTTAGCCGCTACGCTACGAGGATTGTTACGTATCGTTACCATTCAAAATATTTCTTCCAAATGCAGTTGGGTTACGGTTTCTGCCCTTTTATTTGGGATTGGTTTGGTTTGGTTTGGTTTGGTTTCATGGCCGATCAACCATTGTAGGTTATTTAATACCAAATCCTTTTTATACATTAACTGATTACATGATTTCTAAATACATTTTATAGATAACATTCTTAAACAAGCCTGAGCTAATTTTTGGGTACACAGTTAAATAGTTTCACTTTATTTCAAACAATTCAGTTTAGCATAATTATAGGTTTTTGTTTACACAAAGTTCAATGTAAAAACAGTTCTATTTCAAACATTTCAATTTAGCACAAGTACAGTTTAGATGTCAGTTCTATTTTTAAAAATTCAGTTTAGCATAAATACGTTTTTTTTTGTTTACACACAGTTCAATGTAAAAACTGTTCTATTTCAAACAATTCAATTTAGCACAAGTACAGTTTAAATGTCCGTTCTATTTCAAACAATTCAGTTTAGCATGTTAAAGCTAAGTGGTTCTAAGTATAGCTATGTATTACAAACAATTCAATTAAACATCAGTCATTTGTTTACACACAGATGTAAAAACAGTTTTATTTCAAACAATTCAGTTTAGCTTTAGTACAGGTTTTTGTTTATACACTGTTAAATGTTAAAACTTCTATTTCAACTATTTCAAACAATTCAGTTTAGCATAAGTACACAGTTTAATTCTTGTTGACCCAAAGATAGGACCCAGTCAGATGCTATCACTCCGGGCCAGAGTGGACCTGGGGACGATGGCAGTTAAAAGATAATCTGCATTCCCCAAAGTTCCAGCCATGTTTAATGTCATTGTTTAATGTCATATCAAGGACACTCATTGAGAGAGTCTTACCCCTCTATAGAGATAGACTCGGTATATTCAACTGCCTCAGCCGACTGGGCACTTATTAGGGCTGTAAATAGTTCGAAGTAATTACTATATGGAACACTAAATGGCACAATGTGTTGGTTTTCGGATTGAACTTCTGAGTATGGGCCAGATAGGTGAAATGTCCGACTCCTTCACGGTTAATTTAATCCAATGCAAATTTTTAGTCTCTTTATGACTCTAGGCGACCCAGACAGGAACAAAAATGGCGGTCGATAAAGAAAACAAAAGCAAAAACAAAACAAAAAAACTTAGTTAGACAACCGAAGGAACTAAGTGAGAAGATAGACACTGAATGACTAAGAGAGAAAATAAAAGTATTGATTGGTTAGTGGTTGGTTGGGTTTTATAGCATATCAACCTTTCTGGGTTGTTTAATACCAAATTCTCTTTATATATATATATATATATATATATGAAACAGATATGATTTGTAAAAGAATAGTTTGTCGATAAAGTTTTTAAATGAGCCAGAGTTTATGATTTCAAGGATAGTAAAGGATTAAACAGTTCTATTTTACCCATATTTGGGACCCTAACAAGTACTGCTACTCCAGGTCTGAGTAGACCGCGGAGTAATGGCAATAAAGGGCATTCCCCGTTCCCACAAGATCCAAAATTAGAGCTTCACCATCAATATAATGGTTTTGTGACATATCCATGATACTTGTTGTGGGGAGGTCTTACTCCTCTGCTGAGATGCAGTCGGAGTATTATACAACCCCAGCCGAATGGAATGGATAATAAGCAATACCGTAATCTATGATATCATATTTACCAACCCCTCCGCTCGGGAAGGATATGACACAAGGTCAATTTTTTAAGCGGAGTTTAACAGGTTTGAATTCAGAGTTTTCCTTCTCCTAGACTAGTTGCCTCACCAAGGCTGAAGAACCTAGTCTGCCCTACTATTTACCCATAGCTGGTGGGAGAATAATTGGATTCATACCTTTCCCAAGGGTATTAGTGCAATGTGAAATGCAATCAGTCTCGTCCAGGATTTGAACTCGTGTCACCGTGTTCATTTCCTGCGATGATAACCATTACACCACGCGCACCGTAATCTATGATATAATCTCTGAAATGGTCACATATCCCAATGGAGAAATACTAGCTAAAGTACATGTTTAAGAAAGATCGGTGCGGTTAAGTTTCTTTGTTTTAATGGTTTATCAACCTTCGTGGGGTATTTAATGCTAAAGCTATCCTTGTAAAAGAAAAGTAGTGATACTATTTAACCTATAGCAGGGAGGATAAAGGGGTTCATATCTTTTCAAAGTGTATCAGTCCAAAAGTATATGTAATGGCGTGACTGGAGTTCGAACTCGCTCACATCGATGTCCCAATCAAGTACGTTAACCACAACGTCACGGAAACTACCCTTGTCTGCGTAAGGAATCAAGAGTTGGTTATAGTAATAGAGAAAGTATTTTTTATTGGAAATTATGAAATGTTAAGTGCTGCTTCTGTTTCTGCCAAGTTCAAATCGGTTCCAGAATTTTTGTGAAAATTTCATTCTGTTAAACGATGTCAATTTTCAAATCTGCGTTGACAATTAAGCATTCACTCTGAGTCGTTACAGACCGTAATTGTAATTATAAAATATAACAGAAAAATAATTTACAAATCGTATTTTAATATTTTCTTGTACAATTAGCGCATTCGTTCGTGGTGTAACGGTTACCGTCGTAGCGTTAATATCTTCGGGAAAGAAATGTATCCAATTAGTATCCCTCCTGCCGAGGGTAAATAGTTGAGCATATCGGGAACTTTGATCGTGATATGGCAACCAGTCTAGGAGAAAGAAAACTCTGAATTCAACCAGATCTGGAGAGGTATAGGTTCCTCCTGCGCAGGACACGTTACACGAGTTTGCTCCAATATGATAAAACCAGATTAGGGGATAACACCAGATTATATATACATATATATATATGAAAATGGGTATTTTGGCAACATCTTTTCATTTAAACAGATTGGATTAAATAAAATAGAATCCTTGTTGTTTTGGAGATTTCCCTTTTTTTCTTTCAAGAGTCTTTATGTTTTTTATTAATGTTACAATCTTGAAATTTGGTAATGGTTTCTCCAAAGGAGGTATTTGTGCTATACCGAGAACTTTTGGTTCTTATCAGAACCATTATCAAGGTAATATATATGTTATTCGTAAATTTAAGTTAAATAAATAAATATATATATTTCTTTTTTTATCATTAAGGTTTTTCGGACTATTGTCTTCATTTATATTTCCACAACGTTTCGGCCGATATGTACTCCGGCCTTCTTCAGGTGTATGTCGAACTCGGGAACTTCGAACTACGTCCTTTATTGAAACCACGGGGGTTGCCATAACAGGGTACAGGTGTTAAATATCCCTGTATATTACTCGCCTGTAGAGAGGATTGAACGTGCAACATTCAGATAATTGTCTTTTTAGAAGCTCATGGAACCAACGCCTATAACCGTTACCCCATGTGTCCTGCTGGACAATTCAGAGTGAATTTTTGGGTATTATAAACTTAATGTTCTTACTTTAGCTAGAATTACTACTATTATGTATGATTTTTTTACCTGTGCTGATATTCAGATTTCAGTTTGTTTGTTTTTTTTTGTTTTTTTTTCCCCGAGTTCGACAAACACCTGAAGAAGGCCGGAGGACATATCGGCCGAAATGTTGTGGCAATAACAATAAAGATGAAGAGAATAGTCCGAAAAACCTTAATGATAAAAATCAACAAGCTTCGTCTCAGTGGAGTGTTGCCTCAACGCTGGAGATTTCCGCCGGCTTCAGGAGGCCGTCCTCCAGGCTTTTACCCACTAACAGGGGTGATGTTTATTGCCTAGCGCCAGAAGCACCTCTATTAAGGGGAATTCCGACGGGGCCGAAGGTATTCTTGGCAATATCGGACGCGTATGGGCTACGGCCCAGCGACCAGACCTACTTTAAAAACGGCCTTGTGCCATACTTGTCCGGTGGTGGGACGGATGACAAATACACTGACCAGACCCACGTGACACAATCACGTGGGATACCACTGGCGTAATGGACGGATAGTCACTACCCCACCGGACTCTCAGCATCCTATGAACTAACTACTGTCTAACCAGGTTCACTTGTATCTTGTTTCTGTTACTTGAATATATATGTTTTCCTATCTACCTTTTTGTGTTCCCCGTGTCTTTCTTTTGCCAGCATCATAACACGAAGTTAGCAAAGTGATGAATATAAATAAGCGCTGACGTAAAACTGATCAAAAAATAGATACGAATAATTAATGCATCTCATGTCAATTTAGGAACAAACGGAGGGGACATCATTTGAGATTCACAAAATATAATATTTACATACAATTAGATACTTATGAAAGTTGTGTGTGTGTGTGTGTGTGTGTGTGTGTGTGTGTGTGTGTGTGTGTGTGTGTGTGTGTGTGTGTGTGTGAATTTGCCACCCAAATTAATTAGTACCAGACAGAAGGTTTCATTTCTGCACTTTGGAATGGTAAGCAAGTCACGAGTTGGATTGAAAAGTCACCTTAGACGCCGTCATCGATAATGAAATATATATGTGAACGCGTTTCTGTTTATATTTAAGGGGTAGCCGTGCTTCAACACAAGGCGACATCCATCATGGTAATTCTTTCAAATATACGCGTGCATAGATGTGTATATAGACAGGTAGATATCAAGATATCAAGATAGATAGATAGATTGATAGATAACAATTATGCATGATATATCTCTCAGTTAAAACATGCATATTTATAAACCCCAATCAACATGTGCACCTACTATTGTGTGTAAGAAATGGGACATATATCATTCGTCATGTATCCCAGGCACCCCCCCACATATATATATAGAGAGAGAGAGATAGAGAGAGAGAAAGAGAGAGAGAGAGTATGCGCAACATGGCTCATATATATATGGATATATGCTTAGCAAATGTCTCACACACTCACACAAAGATATATATATATATATATATATATATAGGTATAGAGTATGCACAACGTGCCTCACTCTCACATACGTATATTTATGTTTAACGGATAATGTACCTCATTGTCACATATGTAAATATGTTTAGCAGATACGTAACATTCCTCACCCCAACATATATATATATATATATATACGAGGATCATTAAATAAGTTTCCAGGCTTTTTTTGTAAGGGCACTTTTATTGATAGTACACACATGAAACTCTAGTCCCCTTCGAAGTAATTTCCTCCGGCTTCAATGCACTTGTTGTCCCGTTCCAACAACTTCTGGAAGGCCCCATGGAAGTCATCTTGTGTGAGCATGTCAATGACCTTCGTTACAGCCTCTTTCATCTCCTCAATTCTCTCATAACGACAGACTCTGAGCTTAGGGAATAACCAAAAGTCACAGAGAGCAAAGTCTGGACTATAGGGAGAGTGAGGAACTGTCTTGGTCAAATAGTATGTGACAAGGATGGAGTTATGGACTGGTGCATTGACCTGGTGGAAATGCCACTGACCCGATTTGAAGAGTGCTGGCCTCTTCCCTAGGAATCTCTTCCTGAGCTCCCTTAAAACCTTAACATAGTATTCCTTGTTGACTGTCTATCCAGTGGGAACCCAGTGAATGTAGATCATGCCAGTGCTGTCAAAAAAAGGGATCATCAAAAGTTTGTGGGTGGATTTGCTCTGTCTGGCCTTCTTGGGTCTGGGATAGCCAGCATGCTTCCGCTGGGAACTCTGTCTCTTCGTCTCTGGGTCATAGCAGTAGATCGAGCTTTCATCGCATGGCATTTTTTCCAAATTTAAAACAGAATCTTATTGCATATCCTTCTTCTAAAGTGTCAGATTGCATTTTTCAAATTCACCAGCTGTGACAATAAGGCTTTAGTAGGGTGTATTCCAATTGCTGCTGTAGCTGTTCATTTGATCCTAAAATCGTAATAATTGGACCGTCATCTCATAAGATGTATCGCAACAACATACTGGATTTTCAAGAGTCTACGACAATTTTAAATGCCTGTACAAAAAAGTATGGAAACTTATTGAAGGCACCACGCATATACAATATGCAGAACGGGCCGCGCACTCACATATGTATACATGTTCAGTGTATACGTAACGTGCCTCACACACACAGACACACAGCCACAGACACACACACAGACACACACACATACACTCAAATATAAAGATCTAAGAATAGGTTAATTCACAGCTCTTAGTGTCTGTCAGTTTTTCACCAATGCAATCATCAGAGAAACCAACAGTTACTAAGTACTGCTGATTTTGTGTCGATGCTATTCAAGCTAAGATATAAATGTTCTATAACCGATATTGAGCACTCTTTTTTTTTTATAAATATATGGAACTATACATATATATAAGGCACGTTACGCATGTGCTATATTAAGGTCTCTCTCTCTCTCTCTCTCTCTCTCTCTCTCTCTCTCTCACACACACACACACACATACACACATACTTCATTGAACGTTTATATCATATTTTTGTATTGTTGTTTTTTTCATTAGAGGTTTGTTTTACGCACGGTTCTATCGAATGCAAATAATCTTTAAATAGATATATTTGATCACTTAGAATATTCGGACTATTGTCTTCATCTTCATAGTTATACCCATAACGTTTCGGCCCATATGTCCTTCGGCCTTCTTCAGGTATTTCATGTCGAACTTGGGAGTTCACACAGAATCTCGAACTGAACTCTTTCTTTAATTCACGGGGTTTGATTGTCCAGCAGAACATAGAGCGCTGTTGAAAGGTTTTGTTGAAAAGTGTACCGTAGTAAGATCATCTGAAGGTTTCAGGTTCAATCCCAACTAGAAGTATGAATAACAAGGAATACTTACTACATTTTAGCACATGTACCCGGTCATGGTTGATAGGATCAGAAAAATATACCCCTGTGGATTAAATAAAAGGTTCGAGGTTCTGTGTGGGTTTCCAAGTTCGACATAAAACACCGGAAGAAGGCCGAAGGACACATCGGCCAAAACGCTGTGTGTATAACAATGAAAATGAAGACAATAGTTCGAATATTCTTATGGATAAAAATCACCAATGTTCATCTTAGAAATTTAGAAAAAAAATTGACAAATAGATGAAACCGTAACTCCAGTTCTGTGAATTATTATAATGATAAGATACTCCACTATCTCCAGAAGTGGAGCCTCACCATGAGATGCAGTTTAGTGATATACCGATGACACTTCTTTTACTAGCGGTCTTACTTTTCTGCAGGAGATACAATCTGCGTATTCTAAGCCGCACCCATAGGACTGACACTGTTAAATAGAAAAAAATACAGTATTTTTTAATCGTAAATATAATCAACTTATAATGAAAGAAAAAGAATTATTCAATAAAACTCACCTCAGCATTGAAGACAGATGCGTCTTCGGAAGCGGTTATGGGTTCGAATCTGGTAACTCTCGTTCACGTTAGCCATCTCGATGAAGAAACCGACCTCCAATGTGTCCTCGACATGACTAAGCCGTTGCTTGGTATCCTTCTAGATGACGCCTCGGGTATAATAATGTAAGGATTTTTAATTTGATGAGTTATGGGATCACGTATTAGGAGGGAGGAGTGACATGATCACTAAAATTCTCGGCTTGCTACTCCTGGGTAGTGTAGTTCATCTTTTCATTGTTGGATATTCTTAGGCAACTCTTGTCTGATTGTGGACTTCGCACAGCATTGACCCCCATTGTCTTTTAAACGTGTCGATCATGTCCTAGAATTGTTAAATGAACACAATACGTCGTCTTATCGCTTACACGTATTTTACTCTGGATCACAGATGATATATCGCTGCCTGTGTCCCCCAGTTAGTCAATAACCTTGTATAAGACGAACCTAGGTACCTTTCAAGGCTTTGACTATCACCCATGAGGAATACCGTATGCCTTTTAATTTCCCATGTCAGAGTGGACGCTACCATGTTAAAGACCCCTTCTTCGATATGTTTGAAAAAGAAATGAGAATGTTAAAATTTGGCACATGTTATGTAATTTTGTAACACTATGTAGGAGGTCCGTCAAGCAGACGATTCCTTTGTCTGTTTTGGCGCGAAACCAGACGAAGGGTTTTGGACTCGAGATCTCGGCGTGACCGGAAGTGGATAAGGGAACGCGAGAAGGGAGTTGGACAAAGGAACTCGAAGAAGGCAGTTGGCGACGGACGACGGATAGGGCAGTCGACACCGGACAGCAGAGAGACCAGTCGGATGAGATGAGGTCCAGAGCAGTGAGGGAAGACGAGTCAAGATGAGTCAGCACTCCTCATGGGTTGTAGAATTTTCGCTAGAAATCCACGCTAGCGTTAGTCTTTATATGCTCACGGGAATGCAGAGTGTTACATAACTCCTTGTCTTGCACTTTGAGTTAACCCCAGGCTCGTATTGTTCGTTTTGTTCGTTTGTTCTTTTTCTCCCACTCCCTTGATTGTATTTCTTGTAGCAGTAAAAAAATGTGCGATGTCCCTATCGGGACCACTAGATGATCACCGGCCAAGAATATCGAAATGGTTCCAAGAAGTTGATGTGTCGGGGGGGGGGTCGAGGGGATATCGTCACAACATTACTTTAGGCGGTCTTCCATTTGTTACATAACTGACAGTTTACAGAGCACGCTAATGATTATCGTGTTTGACAATGAAAAGCGGAACAAAAAAATTTTCATTATCAACTGATAGTCGAAGAGATGTAAATAAAAAAGCAAGAAATATTTCTAAAATAGGACCTTTTTCTTGGCTTGTTATCTTAGTATAGGCTATAAACAACTTATTTCAGAAATAAATTGCCATCGACATTATATCATGAAAAAAAAATGAATCTTCTAATTACTATGAATTACTAAACTAATGTAAGATATTTCATGAAAAAATGAATCTTCTAATTACAATCAATGACCAAACAAATCTAAGATATTTAATGCGCTCTTTCTTGCTGGGAAAACATCTTGTCGATGCTGGATTTGCCAATTTGGAACTTTGCCTTTTCTGGATTTAATGCTGAATTGGATTGTGTCATCTTAATTGACGTGAGACTTGATACCAATGATTTCTGAGTCAACTGAAACTAAAATCTTTTTTACAAGTTTATTCTTTGCATTACCGTTTGATAAAAATGTAGAAATCTGGCAGCAAGTTGTAAGCATTTTGCATTCGAGTAGAGGCGTTTCGTTCCGTATCAGTGATGTTCAGTCCTTTAATATTGCAGGTTTTAGCGTACTCTCAAGAATACTTCTCCTGTCTGGCTACTCACAGATACTTCAGAACTGACTTAACAAATTTTCTGATTACTATAAATACATCTTGCAATCCTGAACACGTTAATTCCGAACATAGGGCTTTAAAGTTACTTTAGACATAAACATAGCGTTTACGACCGACGAGAGAGCCTGCCATATCAAATAAACAAAACTAGCCGATAATAAATAAAACTACATAATCAGCAAAACACATTTAACACAATTATCTGCTAACGAGAGGGCTGGCATATTCAAAAACTAGTCAATAAAGCAAGCCCATCTTAAGATCCAAAAAAAAAAAATGATGAAATTAATATTCCCCCACCCCCGAGTAGAAGAGTAGACCGTCTCCAAAACTACCTAAAATTCAGTAGTAAATAAACGTTAAAAGGAAGAAGAAGCATTTGAACGCACGAGCCAACAGAGAAAGAAATGTATCAATATTGGTCAGTATGTCTTTAAGTCCGATTAATTTAAGATACTGAATTTTACAAAATGTTATGCTGTATTTTTGTTTGTAAAATAATGCTTAAACTATGCGTTTTAAATGTAAAGACACGCTTACTCTACTATAAACCCAAATTGATTTTAAGACTCTGTCCAAATGTCAGCGAACATGGCAAAATGTTTTTGAATCTCTTCTATAATATAATTTAAAAATTCTTAAAGAAAGCCCTAACAGTAGTTTAGAAGAAAAAGTAAAAGCCGAAAACACCCAATGCTACCCCCCCAAAAAAAGTCATTTGTAAAAGCTCTATAATCCCTGAAGCCTCCTCGTTCCCAACGGTAGTATAGAAGAAAAAAACTAAAAAGCCTAGGAAAATGTCCCAATACCGCAAAAAAAAAAAAAAAAAAAAATTCAGTACTAGTAAAAGTCTGACGAAAGTACCTTAATCTTGGACTTTAACAAAGTTAAAACTTAAGAAAACCTAAATCAAAATTACCCCCCCACCTTTTTTTACGTACACATGGGAAGCAGCATGATGTACGTAAAGGTATTTGAATGAACCCATGGACGACCAAACTCAATACCTAAACGGGTCCTGGACGTGAGTTTGACGACTTTACGCTCAGGATCGTTAGTTCGATCGGGGAACTACTGCTGCTCCTCTATAAGAGTGGCTTCTATAGAAGAGAATAAAACGGCTATCGAAAGATAACCATGACCCACACTCAAACCACATACACAAACCGCATCGCTCTTCGCGCGGGCAAAAAAGGGGCGCGTCCTGCTGAGGTTGGAGCCCTGGCGTCAGTATTCGAAAAATCAGCTACAGAGCTCAAATAATCAAAACTACTAAAATGCAAGCAAACACTTCAGATAGCCACATTTAACTTAAGAACCTTAAATAGAATAGGACAACTACCAGAGCTAATCGCATCGGCCGAAGAACATAAGATTGACATAATATGCATACAAGAACACAGATACACGCACACTGAAGATATCAAATATCACGAAACTGGCAATGGGTGGTCACTCGTCACTGTATCCGCATTGAAAAACTCTGTCAACGCCGCAGTAGGAGGGGTAGGATTACTTATAGGACCTAGAGCAGTAGTTTAAATAGCGTTGAGAAAATACAACCTAGAATGATGGCAGCGACTTTTAACGGCAACCCCAGAGCAACAATCATCTCATCCTACAGCCTCACCAATGTTAGTGAAAAAACTGAACTAGTCACCTTCTACGATGAGTTATCCTCATTAGTGCGTAGCATCCTGAAACACAACATGTTAGTCATTGGCGGAGACATGAATGCCCAAATCGGGAAAAACAGAAACAACAAATACAGCCTCACATCACGTCAAATAGGAATGGGCAACATCTAACAGATTTCATGATAGAAAATAGATTAGCATGCCTCAATACAAACTACCAAAAAAGGGAAGGCAAACTATGGACATACACGTACGCAAACAATACTAAAGGTCAGATAGACTACGTCCTTATAAACAAGAAATGGAAAAATAGTGCAATGAATATCGAGGCATACTCCTCTTTTGAGGGTGTGTCCACCGATCACCGAATAGTCACGACGAAAATACGGTTAAGCCTACGAAAAAACGCCAAACGAACAGCGACCACCAAACACTATGACTGGGCCCTATTGAACAACAGAGATATAAGAGATAAATACGTATTAGAATTAAGCAACAGATTCGAAACACTACAAGAAAAGACCGAAAAAAGTACACCAAACGACGAATATGAAAATTTCGTCAATGCACACCTCGAGGCAGCAGCGAAATGCATTCCAACAAAACTCAAAACTAAATATAGAGTCCCATGGGAAACTTTAGCGGTGAGAGAAAAACGTACACTAGTGAAAACAGCCTCCAAAAACTATCGAAAAAACCCAACAAACACAAATGCCTTAAAACTAAAAACGGCACAATATCAATTAACAGGCATATATATAAAGGAACAGACAGAATACATTCAAAATCAGATAGATAAGATTAGAGACACGGTGGAAGACAGACAATCTAGGATACCCTGGCAAACAATAAACGAAGTGAGTAGAAGAAAGAACATAGCCAAAGCAAAACTGAAAGCAGCAAACCAACAAGAAAGAATAAAACTGTGGAAACAGCACTTTGAAAACTTACTAGGAAACCCACCGAAAATAACACAGGAACCAATCACCAGAATAATTAGCAAACAATTAGACATTAAACTAGGACCGTTCACACAAGAAGAACTCGACTCGGTGCTCAGAAAAAATTAAAATAGGAAAGCTGCAGGGCTGGACGAAATTCCCCCGGAAGTATGGAAGACCAGACAATTCGACGACATACTGCTCCGATACTGCAACGCAGTATACAATCAAAATCCGATAGATAGATGGATGAAGGGATGCATACCCCACTTCCCTAAAAAGGGAGACCTCGGATTAGCCAAAAACTACCGAGGCATAACACTTACAGCCAAAATCTACAATGCCCTACGACGAAACCGCATAGAACCCAAAATCGACAACATACTTAGAAAAAACCAAAATGGCTTCCGAAGAAATAGATCAGCGACCTCACAAATATTAACCATCCGTAGAATCCATGAAGGTGTACGGGCAAAGAACCTACAAGCGACATTAATATTTGTTGACTTTACCAAGGCTTTCGATTCCATTCACAGAAGAAAGATGGAACAAATCCTACTGGCGTACGGCATACCTAAAGAAACCGTAGCGGCAATAACGATTCTCTATAGAAACACTAAAGTAAAAGTACGATCACCAGATGGAGACACAGAATACTTCGACATTGTAGCAGGAGTACTACAAGGGGACACGCTGTCTCCGTACCTCTTTATCATTTGTCTAGACTACGTACTTAGAACATCGGTTGACAAAATCAAAGAGAATGGCTTCGAACTGACGAAGAAAAGAAGCAGAAGGTACCCCGCAAAAACAATTACTGACGCCGACTACGCCGATGACATAGCGATACTGGCAAATACACCTGACCAAGCCGAAACACTACTGCATAGTTTGGAACGAGCAGCAGCAAGCATAGGCCTCTACGTTAATGCACACAAAACGGAATATATGTGCTATAATCAAACGGGGGACATCTCCACTCTAGAAGGAATCCCTCTTAAACTAGTAGACAAATTCACTTACCTAGGAAGCAGCGTCGAATCAACCGAAAATGACATCGAAACGAGGTTAGCGAAAGCATGGACAGCTATCAATAGGCTATCGATTATATGGAAATCAGACCTAACTGATAAAATGAAACGCAGTTTCTTCCAGGCAGCGGTCACATCGATACTGCTATATGGCTGCACTACATGGACGCTAACAAAACGGCTGGAGAAGAAGCTAGACGGCAATTACACAAGAATGCTACGTGCAATCTTGAACAAGTCCTGGCGGCAACACCCCACAAGACATCAACTGTACGGCCACCTGCCCCCTATCATGAAAACTATTCAAGTTAGATGAACCAGACATGCAGGACAGTTGGAGAAGCAGGGACGAACTCATAAGAGATGTACTCTTATGGACCCCCACACATGGCCATGCAAAAGCAGGACGACCAGCACGAACATACATTCAGCAGCTATGTGAGGATACGGGATGATGTCCTGAAGACCTACCTAGAGCGATGAACGATAGGGAGGAGTGGCGAGAGAGGGTCAGGGATATCCGTGCTACCAGCGCGATATGATGATGATGATGAAAAGTGTTTCCAAAATACTAAGCGCACACTGCATATATGCTAATTAGCTTTCTTTTGGTGGTGCGTTCACCATAACAGTTATCGTCGTAGGAAATAGAATCGGTGACCCAAGTTCGTATATTTGACGAATATATTTGCCTATCATTTCACACAAATGCCTTCGGTAAGGACATAAATTCATCGGTTCTTCATTCAGCTATGAGTAAATAGTGCAGCTGACTTTCTTCTTTACCCTTGGAGAAGAAAGTCTCTGAATTCAAACTAGCACTACTTCGCTTAAAGAACTGACCAAGTGCCGCATTCTACCTAAAACTAGGTGCTTGGGTAAATGCATACTTAGCCTTCTTTAGCCTCATGCACTCATGAACATATACACACACAAATATATATACATATATATATATATATTGTCATCCACAGACAGATCTGTTTCGTTCTATCAGAACTCATCAGTGTGGCTAGACGGGCTAGATTCCCGAACCTAGGATCGAAACCCGGTTGACTCAATCGCCAATCCAAGATTCTACCACTACCATATATATATATCAACTCTCCCGCACGAGCAGGATGCTCCTACCAGGAACGATGGATAATAGGGACGGATGGTAGGAGCGAGTCAAGGGAACCCCGTGCTCTTAATGATGATGGCGATCTGGTAAGCGCAGAAACAAAGTCAACGGCATTGCTGACTGTCAGTTTCTCATTTATGCGATCAACAAACCATCGGATGATTGCATTGCACCATTGACTCTGTGTCTATACGCACGCACGCACGCATATATATATATATATATATATATATAAGTGTTTGAAGAAAGAAGAGAAATAACATACTTACTGTCTTTGAATGCGTAAGAAAGAAAAGACTTGGTCTGATAATCGCGTAGGCGAGAAACTGACAGTCCTAACTTTTATATATATATATATATATATGGGGTATATGGCTGGGTGTGCATGGTTGTGTGTGCTAATATGCAGATGATTCTACCAATCTAGTGTACTAATATATATACACAGATAAAGAGCAAGAATCAGATGCATCCAAAACTATGACAAACACCTGCTTGCATGTTCTTGCAGATCTATAAGTCGGTGCGAGCAACAACAAAAGCACAACAATAACAACACCACTAGCAACTACAACAATAACAAAACGCACCTGCGCTCTCACATAATCTTTCTTTGCGTTACCCAACTGGTGCTGACGATCTACCCACACATGTTCTTTTTCACTCTGCTCTATTTCCTTCCTTCTTTCTTTGCTCCTTTACACGAATGCATACATTGGAACATTGTAGTCGCTTGTGTAATATTGATTTTATAGGAGGAAATAGATTAATCTAATCGATATGAAATGTGGCTTTGACCTTCCAAGCCGAAACTGGTGGAATATGATCTGACCTTAGTGAGCGGAAATAGCACGTCAACATAACATTTCTCGACGAGGCTGACGAAGGTGCCAACAATTCACCATTAACAAAACTGACATTCTCATTCGCCGAAACTTGCTTGCACTTTCTTTTTCGTTTTTTTTCTTCCTTTTCTTCGTCTTTTTCTTCCTATGTAATTCCTTTCTTTTTTTCTGTTTGTGTGTGTGTGTGTGTGTGTGTGTGTGTGTGTGTGTGTGTGTGTGTGTGTGTGTGTGTGTGTATTTGAAGTCTGTGACTTGATTCTTTCTTTTTTGTTTTGTTTCTTTCTACGGCATTTAGAGACCGTAACTTCTTTTTTTCGTTCTTTCATTCTTTCTTTAACATTCAAAGTTTGTAACTTCCTTCCTTTCTTCAGCTTTCGAACTCTTCTTTCTTTCTTTTTTTCTTTCTTTCATAGTCGGAGACTGTAAAAAATTCCTTTCTTACCTATTTTCTTTCTTTTCGTTAGTTTCATTTAGATTCTTAACAGTGATTTGTTTCATTGAAAACTTTTTTCCGTCCGGTTTCTCCCTACGGCTCTTGTCATTATGAAGATGATTAATCTAGTTCACACGACGTATATATGTCGAATTTGAAAAATGCAACACTTTAAAACTATGCAGTTTTTAGTTAAGAATATAACTTTTTACCGTAAATGTATCTTTTTTGTTGCCACAGGCAAGACGCATTCATTTGCTCAAATCCTAACTTCATTATCATCCCCATTATGAAGGTGTGTTGAGTGCACAGATTCCTTTGACTCTCTCTCGCTATCCCTACCTATAAGCCATCGGTACCCTGTCTTTGCTGATCGGCCAACACTAGTGTATAGAAATCCATTGGAGAGCAATGCTTATGAGTTCGTTTCCACTTCTCCAGCATATCTTGTTCGTCTTCCGTGGATAGTTTGTAAGATGGAAAGTAGGTGGTCGTTCACATGTTGTTCCCATGCAAACGTTTGGTTTGGTTTGGTTTTATGGCATATCAAACACTGTTGGTTATTTAATGCCAAATCCATTTTATACCTATGAACAGTTATATTTCAAACAATTCAGTTTAGTATAAATGTAGTTTTTGGTTACACTCAAATGTCAAAACAGTTTTATTTCAAATAATTCAGTTTATCATAAATAAGCAGTTTACATGTTAAAACAGTTCTATTTCAACTAGTTTCAGTTTAGCATAAGTATACCGTTTACTTCTATTAGACCTATTGATAGGACCCTAGCAGCTACTACTACTCCGGGCCAGAGTGGATCTGGGAACGATGGCAATGAAAGGGTACACCGCATTCCCCAGTCCCAGCTTTACTGGAACCTCACCATCAGATTTTTTAATGTCATACCCAAAACACTCGTAGGGAAATCTTACCCCTCAGCAGAGAAGCAGTCGGGGTATTTTTCTGCCTCAGCCGACTGGACAAGTTTTGCTTGAGTCCAAATTATGCAACCAGACAGTAGTACTGACATGTCTACAACTTTGAAGAATTCCCATTTTATTTTATTAGAGATATCAGATTTCCATATACTCGAAAACTAGTCAATAGCAGTCCATGCTTTATCTAAGATTATGTTAATATCGCTTCCAGTAGATGAGATATTGTTATCGAGATATATGAACTGATCTACTATTTTCAGAGGCTTGCTATTTAATGATGAGATGGTACCATTTTCATTAAAACACATTTTTCTCAGAAATAATATTGTCCTTTTTAATTGTTTTCCAATGGTATGCCTACAGACATACTTCTCGGACTAATCATAATTTTAGTGATATTCTTGAAGGTCTTTGTGCTTCATCGAAACAAACTCTAAATTTACAGTATTTACCTCTACCACTGTATTCAACTTTCCAGGGTTATTATCGGTAAAGATTGACGATAAAATATATGACTAATTGGAATTTTTAGAGTTAGAGGCCATCTTCAACACCATATTGGAAAAGCAAAAGATAGAAACTTAGAGGGCTTTTGATATGTTGTTCTACACAATATAATGAATCTATTCTGAAAAAAAAAAATCAGCTGGTTGACATTTAGTTCTGGGTTAAATGCAAATGCCCTTGGATTCCTTCTACAGATGTTACAAACATGTTCATGCTAAGTGTCCGGGACCGAAGTCAAGTCCTGCTTCTGAAGTACTCGTTTCAAGATAGAGCTTTCAATTAGGCATATTTTAAATGCTTTGCAATCATCGTAGATCACTTTTTTCTAAACTGATCGATTTTCTGTCATCTGCTCACAGACTTCAAAATCAACATTAAGCGCCTTAAGATTGTTTTGACGACATTCTTAAAACGTTCCATAGAATTTTGTGCCGGAGCAGCTGAAGCAACCTAAGGTACTCTGGCCAACGCATTTGATTGTATATGAGGAGAATTTCAATAATAGATATATCAACTCGGCGAAGAACAAAGGTGTCTAGTATTGGAGCATGCCATTTGATGTTTAATATTCTCCCAAGACAGGCTTGATAGAATCCTTCCAAGATTTTTATGACAATGATATGTAGTACCAATCTCACGTGGGCATAAAAAGATTGATAAAACGCAAGCTTCAGAGACCAAGCTTGATTTTGATAGTGACAGACCACACAAAATTACCTTGTTGGCTTTTTCAATCCTTAGACTTATTTCAGAATCAAGGGGTTCATCTTTGGAGGGAATACTGCCAAGATAAAAATAAAAAAGGAATCAGATACATTTTGTACCCTAGACGAAGATATTTGGTTTGACATAAGACTGGCCTGGTAGTGAAGTGAACATGACTTTGGTCTGTTTCATACTGATGGTTGCTCATGATATTTTCCTGGTCATTGCAAATAGACATTAGTGGATGCATCGCCCGAGGTAAATTAGTCTTCATTAATGTAGCGATTCTTTCTGAATGAATAATGCATAATATTACGATTAAGGAATTCGTCTAAGTTATTAATGGTATCAGATACAAAAGAAAAGGAATATATTATCCATTTTAATGTTTTTCTTTTCATCTTTTATTGCTTTTTATGGCAACATTCAATTAATTTTTATGTTATATGACTGGTAAGCAAGTTAATGAACAATGTAGCTATATTGTTTCGTAGAGGTGTGATTACCGTGAAGAAAAGAATCAACGACAGGCCGTTCTTAAACAGGACACTTGGTATTTTCTTTGGGTTCATCGGAGAGGAGGAAAGTTATTTTGAATACAAATATAATTTCTTGCGCTTTGGAGAGACCATATTTTTAAAATGATCCGTTTGATTTTATTTCGATGTCTAAAGGTATATCCACATTTTTATTACAAGAACTATCCTTATTGAAGAACATGGTGATACTAGTTAACCCATAGCCGAGAGATATTAGGTTCATGCCTTTCACAAGAATATTAATCCGAAAGTAAACGTAGCAGCAAAACTAGATTTCGAACTCGCTAACGATGACCTCGCAGTGCAACACGATAGTAACTACGCCACGGGACTCCCTTCTTGCTTTAATTTGCACATGGTCCTATCGAATATAACTAATTTTTGAACCGATTTATTTGGCTCATAAATTGGACTCTAACAGGTACTACAACTCTCGGTCAGGAAGGACCTGGGAGTAATGGCAATAAAGGAGTATTCCATATTCTCCAGACCTCCAGAACTTGAGCCTAACAATCAAATGTAGTCTTGTGTCATATCTATAACACCTCTCCTTTTTAGATAGGGGTGGGGGCTTTTAACACTCTGCAGGGATACAGTATTCTAAGCCCCGCCGACGGAGCTATAACTTCAAGTGGTTGCGATGAATAATGTTTCAGATTAAATTAACATTTGTTGGTACACAGTTAAATAGCTTCAAGTATTGCAATCTGACATTAGAAATTCTATTCAAAATTACATTGTTAAATGGTTCCAAAAACTAACTATATAGTTCTAATCATTTAATTTTATATCAGTAATTTATTCCACGCAATTAAATGGTTTCAAGTTTAGAAAATAATTATATATTCTTATTTGACCTATAGATGGTATACTTTAACTGGTAGTTCCTCTCAGGGTAAGAGTGAACCTGGGAGTAATGGCAATGAAGTACTCCTCATTCCCCAAAGTTACAGAACTAGAACCTTAACGTCAGATTGTTTAGTGTCATAATCAGGACCCTCGTTGGTAGGTGGGGTTTTACCACTCTGCAGAGATGCAATCGGCGTATTGAAGAAACTAAACAAGAATCTCTAAGGAATTATTTTTAACAATTTATGCAAGATTTTCCAAATAGTCTGGTGTGAAACTTGAAACTCTGCTCGTCTGATGCATTTTGCACTAATATGCTTGGGAAAGGCATGAACTCACTGATCCCTCCAGCTATGGGTGAAACGGTGTATCATGACGGCACTAAAACGAATTATGCCTCGTATTCACAGTACTATTTCTGTACTGTAGTAAATACGAAGACAAATGGCTGTGTACCTTGTGGTCAGAGGAGTGTGTAATGGATAGCTACTTCAGACTGTAATAGGGAGAAAGGGTTTTTCGGAGAGCAACTGTTAACAAATCTCTTCTGCGAAGAGTAGCGGAATATTTGTTATTCTTTGGTTCGCGAAAAGTAAGCAGGTTTTCGACTTCTATCTGGATGCAAAATATATCTCAATAAGACTAACCGACAATAACGCAAGGAATTACTTTTTTTTACTTTTATTTACCCCCCCCCGATAATTAATCAAAATACGATTGATGTTTGAATTGAGAGACAAAGAGAGAGAATGGATTGACTCTTCGATTTGGGAGATTAAAACTTTCTGATTAACTTTCGGGTTGATGGTCGGATACACTCTCTTTCGCTCAAACATCTTATGCAGATCGTCCAGCCTCTTTGACGGTTGTATTTTCTCTGACCATCGAATACTCTCATCCAAGAAGTATCCCTTTACCCACACTTAAATTTTCAGATCGTTCACTATGAACATAAAAAAGATGGCCGATGCACTGTCTGAAGTTTGGTATTTATTTTGTCAATGTGGGTGGGTTGACAGGTGATTTAGTTTATTTACACCAAGCAGTACCATCCACTATTGACATAATATAATGTCACCACTAGCGTCCTTCAACAAAGATTACTTTGGCATTAAATAACCCACGAAGGTTGATATACCGTTAAACAAAGGATTTCTGTAGGCTGTGTAAGTAACTAGCACGAACACGCTCCAATTACTCTTCCGCTACCGATGATCTCCAGACACATTTCACCATCATCATCATCATCATCAAGGCGTTTCGACAACACAGGTTCCCTAGTCTCTCTCTCACCATCTGTCTCTATCAGACATCGTTATTGGAAAGTTCTACAGATGGCATCCACTGTCCGCAAAATCAAAAGAATATAAGTTTTTGCTCGTCAGCCTACACTGGTGCGTCCACGGGCAGGGATCTGAAGGAGTTCGTCTTTAATTCCTCAGCAGTGCCAAAGATGTCTTATCAATCTCATTTGGATGGTTTGTGAGATGGGAGGTACTATTTACCAACCCCTCCGCTCGGGCAGGATATGACACAAGGTCAATTTTTAAGCGGAGTTTAACAGGTTTGAATTCAGAGTTTTCATTCTCCTAGACTAGTTGCCTCACCAAGACTGAAGAACCTAGTCCGTCCTACTATTTACCCATAGCTGGAGGGAGAATAAGGGGGTTCATACCTTTCCCAAGGGTATTTGCCCGAAAGTGAACGTAATAGCGCGACTGGGGTACGAACTCGCGTACTACGATTCCGCAGTTCATCGCTTTAACCATTACACCACGTGAGATGGGAGGTAAGTGACTGTAGAACTGCTATTTTTAAGGTGCTGTTTCCAGGATTTATTCTAAACAGCATATAAAATCCTAATGTAGTTCCCATCAAGCTTTTTCTCCCTGCGTTTCAGTGGAGTTCAAGTGGTGCAACCATACAGTAGTACTTACACGGCTACAGCTTGGAAGCGATTTATTTGTAGGTTTTTTTACGAAAGAATAAGTTTTTAAGATATATATGAAAACACTACAAAAGATATTGGCATTCACAGCGCACATTTTTATAGATGAAGTTTGTTACAACAAGTTACAGCCGAAATACCGCTAAGAACTTTTCTGAGATTTAATTTCAAGTCCAGCTATCTCATTTTATCAAGTAGGGATTATTCCTCCGTTTCTCGCGTAATCCCCTGTGAGGGCTCACTCATGGTGATGGCCGATATGGACGGATGGCGTATTAGTGCGTGTGAGAGATAGAAAGGTTGCGAATTCTTTTTTTTTTTTTTTTTTATTGGGAGTGGGTTACAATTTCTTAAACAATAGATCGTCCCTTATCGACAGAAGAATACCACTTTACGTCTCCCTATTTTTGTGACCATCTCTGACGGAAGTTGTAACACCGATGATAAAATGGTTGGTATGTTTTTCGGTGACCACGTGTCCGACTTTTTTTTCCTTTTCCTAATGTGAACTCTTCGTCTGGTCTTTGTCTCAGTCAACTTTCTTGAAGAATCCACATTGGCCCACTGGCAGGAAAGTAAATGGATACTAAATAAGGATACACAATTTGAAAGTCGATCAGTGATCGTTATTAGAGCCTAGATGAAAGCCAAATTTTCAAATGCTGATTTTAAAGGCCAAGTTCGCTTCATATAAACCATTGGCGCAACGAAATCTTTCAACCTCCATCCCTCTCATTTACTATTCTATTAGACAAGAACTTGTAACTGATCTTTTGCGTTTTTGTCGAAAATGAAATTGCATTTATACGTGTCTTCAATCTTCAATCGTTTTAATCTTTATATATGCTTTTTTTTTTCTTCAGCGATAATCGAGTTAAAACAACTATCAAGTAATTTTGAACCTTTACAAAGTCTCTAAACCTTATGTCAGACTCATTAAATTTAAACGGGTGAATTTGTAATTTTTCCCCTTCATACATTAGCCAAATCAGAGTTGCATGATTCTGATGAATGTTAACGTGTTGAAATTTCACTTTAAAAATCTTTATTTCAAATAATTTGTATGATTTTAATTAACTTTAATTTAAATTTGTTAATTAATTTTTCTTTCTTTCTTTCTTTCTTTCTTTCTTTTATATTTCCTCATCCATTCTTTTCTCTTTTTCGTTCTTTTATTTTAGCATATTCTGGCACTTTCTTTCTTTCTTTCTTTCTTTCTTTCTTTTCATTTGCCAATGCCTTTTTAAATTCCAAATGATTCTATCTCCTGCTATTCAAGGTATAACACCCTCTTGCTATGTAATAGATATTAGTACCACAGTTTTTACTTCCATCATCATCATCATCATCATCACCAACACCATCATCATTATTATCAGTACTGAAAATCACGTTCTTTAATGCTACTACCAACACCTATAATAAATGTGGGTTAAAGCAATTTGTATTCATGAAACATTACTTATATAGTAGCATTATAGCAATTCCATTTACTACGTTAGTTGTCGTCATCTATCAGCCAGGAAATCATATTGCTTTTCGAAGAACAAGGAATCAGTTTCTGTGGAAATTAACTTTATTAGATTGACTACTAGGGTCAGTCAACAAGTCCGTATCCTGACACGTAATTATTTGCAGAATTTTAATTAAAAATATTAACTGTCCAATGCTGGATACAAGTGATTATTATCAACCAGGGAATTATGAGCATTGACGAAGGAAATTAGGTTTAAAATTTAAAATATAATGTGAATGGTTTTTCATCATAAAGCTACTGATCTATCTATCTATCTTAATTATTCTCTCTCTCTCTCTCTCTCTCTCTGTTTACATATATATGCATCCGCGCGTGAGAGCGTCTGTGTGTATATATGTATATATAGAAATATATAGGTTTTGGTGTGGTTTCTTTGTTTAATGGCATATAAACCAAGTGGGTTTTGTAATACTAAACCCATCCTTGTAGAAGGACAGTAGTAGTGATATCTAACCAATCGCTAGCGAGAATTAGAGGTTTCATACTTTTCCCAGGGGTATTAGTCCGAAAGTAAACGTAATAGCTCGACTGGATTTCGAACTCACTAACTACAATGCCGCAATCCAGCTCGTTAGCCACTACTTCACGTGGATTCTTCACAGAAATAGATAGATAAGAAGACAAAATATTTATTAGTCTGAAATAACGTCAAGTGTGAGTAGGATTATTTTACAGTATTATCTCAAGTAAGGATAGCCAGCTTATCCTGAAAATGAGTATTCAAAACGTTGACTTTTGACTGGGATTGAACATCCATTACATATATACCGGCATTTATACATAGCATGGAAACTCAAAATTGTTTGTTTAGGTTTTATGGCATATCAACCTTTGTAGGTTATTAAATGCCAAATCCATTTTTATGCAAATTAACAGTTATATTTCAAACAATTCAATTTAGCATAAGTACACAGATCAATTGTCAAAAATATTACTATTTCAAGCTATTCAGTTTACACAAATATCAAAACAGTTCTATTTCAAACAATTCAGTTTAGCACAAGTACAGTTTAAATGTCGTAAACAGTTCTATTTCAAACTATTAGGTTTAGCATACAAAAACAGATCCATTTCAAAAATTCAGTTCAGCATAAGTACGCCGTTTAAATGTCAAAACAGTTCTATTTTAAGCAATTCAGTTCAGCATAAGAACACAGTTTAGTTCCATTTTACCCATAGATAGGATACTCTCAAGTGCTACTACTCCGGGCCATTGTGGACCTGGGAGTAATGGCAATGAAGGGGTATGCCGCATTCACCAAAGCTCCAGAATTACTGAAACCTCACCATCAGATTGTTTAGTGTTATATCTAGGACACTCGTTATGGGGGTTACCCCTCTGCAGAGAAGCAGTCGGTGTATTCTACAGCCCCAGCCGACAGGGCAACTCAAATTTGTGTCGGGCAGTGTGGCCCGCCACACATATATGTAGATATATATAATTTTTGTTCTCCAGCATTGACAACGACCAAGAAATTAAAGCAAACTTAACTTGCAGTAGGGAAATGTTTTAAAGTACTAGCCACACATTTTGAAGGAGGTGATAACCAGGGTAGGAATGGATTCATGCCTTTCCAACAGGCAGCAGAGCGAATCGTAATCCGAATTATCCCCTCCAAAATTTGAACAGGCCCATCACCATCATCATCATCATCATTATTATGCTAGCATTGATTCTCTTGACTCTCTCCCACCATCCATCCATCCCTATCAGTCATTACTATTGTTAGGTCCTCCAGACTGCAGCCACTGTCCCTAAAGAGCTAATAAATTAAAGTTATTTGCTGGTCGGCCAATACTGGTTTGTCCATGTATATATTTGCCAACCCCTTCCCCACAAACAGTATTTGACACAAGGTCAATTTTAAAGCGGAGTTTAGCAGGTTTGAATTCAGAGTTTTTCCTTCTCCTAAACTGATTGTCATACCAAGACTTAAGAACTCAGTCTTCCCTGCCATTTACCCACATTTAGAGGGAAGATTATTAGATTCATACTTTTTCCAAGGGTATAAGTGTCTTTGTGAAATGCAGTCAGCCTCGTGCAGGGTTTGAACTCAGGTTATCGTTTACATTTCCTCTGACGATAACCATTGCACCGCGGGCACCTCCAGGTTTGTCCATGCGTAGGAGTTCATAGTTCATCAGCTGTACACAACATGTCTTGCTCGTCTTATTTGGATCATTGGTGCTCTTTTGTGGGGTGCGGCTTCCAGTATGCAACATCCTATTATTGTTTCCATCAAGCTTTTTTCCGAGTGATTCTAGTTCAAGAGGAATAACCATACAATAATTCTAACACAGCAACAGCTTGGAAAAATTCCCATTTTATTTTATCCGGGAGATCATATTTTTCTGTCGTCGATAACCTGTCAATAGCAGTCGATGCTTTACCCTTGTGTATGCTGACATAGTTTTCTGTAAATGAGATATTGCAACCGAGATATATGAACTGGTCTAATAATTTCAGTAGTACCATCTTGAATAAATCTGAGTTCACGTAGAGGCCAATGCCTCTTGCTGCCTGCTCCAGACTATACAGCAGAGATTTGGCTTGAGAAGATGCATTTGTGAGAACTACTAGTTCATTTACGTAGTCTGCATCCGTAACAGTTTTTTTTTTATGTGAAACTATTTTCTTTTATAAGATCTATTGTCATTCGTAGTTTATAATCAAGGTAGATTTTGTATAGAAACAGTGCCAATGTGTAACAGTTTATTTGGGAAGTATGCTCCATCTTTCCCGTGTGTGAAATCAAATACTTCATAGAAGTCTACAAACAAAACTGTTGCCTCGGGAATTTTTTGCATGTACTTCTTCGATGACTCAGCGAATATTTAGAATCTGAGAACCATAAGGGATGCATATTTAAAAGAAACGAAGAGTTTAAGAGACCTCCATCTCAACTGCTCAGACATCATAACATTGGTTCCAAGTAATATGAACTGAATGACAAAGAACAAGAACCGAAAACTCACCACAGACTATATGCCCTATGTTAAGGGCCTAACTGAAAAGATTCATAAGGTATGTACTCCATATGATATCAGGACAATATTCAGAAATGGCACGTCTCTTCGAAAATACCTATTCCATATCAGGCCCCAACGGAATACTACATAACCAAGAATTGCGTACACTCTGTCCCATGCCACTGTGATAAAGTATACAAAGGTGAGACATGCCACTCACAAAAAGTAAGGTTAAATATACATCGAAAGGCAGTATGTCGGCTGGGAGGAAAGTATAGAGATAAAGACGATTTGGGAACCATAAATCAAAAAGGTTCGATAAAAAAATTTTTTTTGATGAGCTAAAGTAAAAAAAATTATACATAGTAGTAAGTAGAATCTTATAAGTTGTTGGAAATCCCCCAAAATTCACTCTGGATTCTCCAGCAGGACACATGGCGCATTGGATAAGACGGTTGTATTGGTTGGAAAGTGCTTATGAGTAAAATCATCAGAAGTTGCTGGTTCAATCCCAACTACAGGTAAAATAACAAAGAATATTTACTATAACATGTCCTCAGTTAAGGTTAACGGAATTAGGACATTCGACCCCAGTGGATTAAATAAAGGGTTAATTTCGAGGTTATGTATAGGCTCCCGAGTTCGACATGAAACACTTTGAAGGAGGGCAAAGGACCTATCGGCCGAAACGTTATGAGTATACACATGAAGACAATCGTCCGAATTTTCTATGTGTAAAAATTTATTTGGCATTTCTTCGGAACCGGCCTGTTTTCAGCTTTTAATTATTTACAGATTTCTGTCAAATTCATCCTCCATAAAGTATTCAAATTTGATGTCTAGTCGTCCATTAATAAGTTCTTCAGTAAGTTTATCTGTAATTTCTGAAGGGTTTGTAAGCAGATTTTTGAAATGCTCTTTCTACTTTTGAAGTCTTTCTTCCTGATTGTCAGGTTTATTTTTGATCTCGTGGTGCTTTTAATTCCCTAACTTCATTTATTGTCAGCCAAGGTAATTGAGATTGCTTTTCTTCAACGGAATTTCTGATTTTATAAATTTCTGATTTTATTAATTTGGTCTAAAGAAGAATTCACCCTGGTATATATATTTCTGCACATTGGTGTTTGTTGGGTTTCTTCCATTAAATAAAGAATTTTTTAAAAGTTATCTTTTTTTAAAACTGGTTTTGTACTGCTAGGGAACTATACGTTTGGCTCTTGATTTGATATGTATAGCTCTGTAACAAAAAATAATTGAGTCATTCCATCGAAGTGGAGCGGTCAAAATCTGTGACAGTCAAAAATGCGACTTCAATAATCATTCAGTCATCTTGCCATGGTTGTTCATTAAATATCAGATTCTGGGAGAGGAGAGGTACGATACAAGTCATGCAAGCGTTATGCATTGGAAACCATGGTATGCATCATGGTGGATATGAAGCAAGGTTTTATGAAACCAAAAGCGGATCAACGATGCGCTTCAACTGATGCTAAGCCAGGATCAAGCAGTTCAATCAGAAAACGACGGCAACTCATTTATAAGAGTGGGGTCTATTGATAAGAAAAATAGCGACCGAAAGATTACCAAACTTGAATACATACACACACACACACACACACATATATATATATATATATATATATATATATATATATCCCTCCGCACAAGCAGAATGTGACACAGGGTCAATTTTTAATCCGAGTTTAACAGGTTTCAATTCAGAGTTTTTTTTCTCTTAGACCACTTGCCATACCAAGATTAAAAAAGCCCTGTGTTCCTTAAAACTTAGCCATAACTGGAGGGAGAATAGTTGGATTCATACCTTTCCTACGAGTACTAGCAGCATGTAAAATACACACGGTCTCGTGTAAGATTTGAACTTAGGTTACCTTGTCCATTTTATACAGCGATAACCATTACTCCACGAATGCTTCCTAAGACTTGGCTCTCTCTCTCTCTCTCTCTCTCTCTTTCTTTATATATATATATATACCCAGACTATATAGTTGACTTTATAGTGCTGTTACTTACAGATAAGTATTTATAAAATTATGACAATTCAGTAAGCCTCCTTTCTCAAACAGTTATTTTTCTTTATCCAGTTGATTAAAACGGTTGCCGTGTTAGCAAGGATATGGCCAGTTTCTAAGATTAAGTAAAGCTGGTTTAAAACAAAGACGCTATTAAAGGGATTGATCAATTGTAAACTAATTTTAGTTTTCTTTTTAAAATCTAAACATAAGAAAAATACAGTTTTGTAACCCTATGGAAGTCAGATACCGTTCATAATTGGTTAATGACACAGGGAAAAGAAATAAAAGTGGATTTTTGAAGAATAGATAAATACATTACGAATGTGAAATGGCGTCATGGATTTTTGAAGAGTAGTGTCGTAAAAATAATGTTTTGTTTTTTATTCAATTATTAGGATTGTTTTTAGAAAATATATTTACCAGGAATGAGAAGGCAGATTGTCATCGGAGCTGAGTTATTTTGATGACAAAGGGATTTATGAAAACAAAAGTCTTTATCATTAAGGTTTTTCGGACTATTCACTGAACTTCGAACTTTATTGAAACCAAGGGGGTCGCCTGTTCTGATTCCGTTAGCCATAAACGGGTACAAGTGTATTCCTGTATATTATTCGCCTGTAGAGAGGATTGAACCTGCAGATAGAAGTTCAGGGAACCAACGCCTATAACCGTTACGCCATGTGTCCAGCTGGACAATTCAGAATGAATTTTTGGGTATTATAAACTTAGTGTTCTTACTTTAGCTAGAATTAATATTATGTATGATTTTTTACCTTTTTCAGATTTTTTACCTTTTTCAGATTTTTTTTTTATGTAGCCTTCTTGATTATCGGTTCCCATATTGTATTCAACTCTATACTTGGTCTACTCATCAGGTCATTGTAGCCCAATATATGTGCTGATTCCTTAAGGCGTCTAATCCTCCAATGTTTAGCCCTATCAATTATTTCAACTTTGTCCCATAATAATCAAGAAGGCTAAATAAAAAAAAGATCTGAATATGAGCACAGGTAAAAAAATCATATATGATATGTTATGGCAAACGGAATCAGAACAGGCGACCCCCGTGGTTTCAATAAAGGACGTAGTTCGAAGTTCCGTGAAGGTTCCCGAGTTCGACAAACACCTGAAGAAGGCCGGAGGACATATCGGCCGAAACGTTGTGGAACTAACAATAAAGATGAAAACAATAGTCCGAAAAACCTTAATGATAAAAATCAACAACCTTCGTCTCAGAAATTTTGACAACTAAACGTCTGATACCTTACAGCTATTGTTATGAGTTCAAAGCAATTTTTTTTGTTAAATTTAGATTAGGAATTCGTTTGGAATTTACCGTCCCAAATAAGGTTGATAGTTCTTTGAATTAACTCCAACACCGACCTTAACCCAGTTGAGAATGGGCATAAATTAACCAGATTAGTAGTAAACAGACAGAACAGGAACAGCGCAGACCCGAGACCAAGATAGAACCGTCACAGTTTTAAAGAGCATAATTGAAACGATATAACTGTGCAGAAACAAATTATTATTAAATAGATATAATTACTTGGAAGCGTAAAATTATAACTATTAGATATGAATACTTGATAACATATAACTGTAAATTTTTTGAATTAAGAATAGTTACTCGAAACTATGATTGTTTACTAAGCATTATTGTTTGTTACTTGAAACCATATAACTGTGTGCAAATAATTGACAATTATTGAATAGAAATAATTACTTGAAACCTTAGAATTATCGTTGCCCAGTCGGCTGGGGCTGTAGAATACACCGACTGCATCTCTACAGAAGGGTAAGATCCCCCAACAAGCGTCCTAGATATGACACTAAACAATCTGATGGTGAGGTTCCAGTAATGCTGGAGCTTTGGGGAATGCGGGTTACCCCGTCATTGCCATCGCTCACAGGTCCACAGTGGCCCGGAGTCGTAACACCTGATAGGGTCCTCTCTATTGGTCAAATATAACGAAACTGTGTACTCGTGCTAAAGTGAATTGTTTGAGATACAAATGTTTTGACATTTAACTGTGAGTGAACGAAAACTATACAGATACTGAACTGCATTGTTTGAATTAGAACTGTTTAACGAAACTGAATAGCTTGAAATAGAAATGTTTTTGACAATGGTAACCGGCGTATGAGAAGAAAAACTCTGAATTCAAATCTGTTAAACTCCGCTAAAAATTGATCGTGTGTCATATCCTGGTCCTGGTGGAGAGTTGGGTATATATATATATATATATATAACAGTGAAGGAATTGCTGGAATTGCGCCATGGTTAGGTGAATTTTCATTTAGGAACTATAAAATAATATAATTTAATATAGCTTACATAGTCTGGTAGGAAGTCACAAATCTGTGACACAGATGTGACTCAGACTCAATTGTGTCATTAAGACAGGGGTTGTAGCTTGCAGTATGGAAAACAAAATGAAACTCAATGGTATCATCCAACGTCTGTGAGAGAGGATAATGGTTTGTTTCAGTCGCTCAGATTTCCAGCAGCCAGCAACATATCAAAGGCAACTAAGCACACAGAGAAAAATAAATGATAAGCAGAATAAAAATATGAGTTCAGAAATCACATCCAAGTAACCATTTAACATAAAACCCAATTAATACATTATCAGAAGACCAGACCAAGTGTTAATTTGCTTTGGTTGGATTGTATGGCATATCAACCATTGTAGGTTATTTACAGCGAAATTCTATTTATACATATATAGTCGATACATATGCTTTGTGAACACATTGTAATAATAACATTTTTAAACGAGACTGAGCTTATTTGTTTGCACATTGTTAAATGCTTTCTAGTATTGCTATTTAACTGTAACAATTAAACATCAGTCATTTGTTTACACTGTTCAATGATCAAAAACTTCTATTTCTAACAATTCAATTTAACATCAGTCATTTGCTTGCACACAGTTTAAATTTCAAACAGTTCTTTTTGACTCGTAGATAGAATCCTATCAGGTGCTACAACTCGGGGTCAGAGTGGGCCTGGGAGTAATGGCAATGAAGGAGTACTCTACATTTCCCAAAGCTCCAGCATTGCTAGAGCCTCACCAACAGATTATTTGTTGTCATATCACGGACACTCGGTGTGTGTGTGTGTGTGGAGGGGTCTTACCCCTCTGCAGAGATACAGATATATTATATATTCTATAGCCCCAGCCGTCTGGGCTCACCACATGTTAATTAGGAAAAAAAGAAAAGAACTTCAAGCTTATTTAGACCATAGTATCGTTAAAATCAGCTAGAATACTTAGAAGAGTACTGAGAACCTGAGGATACTTGATGTCACCGAGACTTCATTAAAGAAAAACTCCCTGTTGAAAAACTCGCATAATAGTTAAATATTATAATTTATTATAATTTATTATAATCGCATAATAATAGATAATCACATAATGAACTTGTATTATAATAATCACATAATAATCAAACGAAGCATACAAGCAGAAAAGGAATGTAAGAATAAGCGTGCCTGAGAAGAAAAAGGTAATACACTTGGAATTGTGCAAGAGATTAAAATTTGATCATGTTAACAAATGGTATATGCACAAACCAGTCTGTCCAAGAATATGAGTAGCGTGGAATTCTCTAAGTGTTAGAAATACGAAAGGATTACTCAATCTCGGTCTAAAGAACAGACCTCGTGTTAATTGACAAGGAGAGAACTTTAAAGGTGATTTTGTTGTTTCAGTGCACCTTTGTGTAAAATTTTTTTAAAAAGCAAAAAGATAGACGAATTTCTGGATATGTAGAAATGAATATAAAGTTAGTAACAATTGTGGTAGGTGCCATTTGAACAATTCCCAAAGACCTACCGAAGCTGCAGATTAGAGAAAGAATTGAGACCATCCAGACCACAGTATGGTAGTACCTGCTAGATTCCAATCAATGGGTCAATCTGTATAAAAATTGTTCGTATTTGATCGGAATTTATGCAAAAGAAATGCGAAAATGAATATAGAATGAACGCAATTCGGTAACCTCTTGGCTTGAATAAGCCAAGACAGGTTGAATCCATCAATCATTCAATCAAATCAGTTGAATACGAAATCAGGCAAAAATAATCTCAATTTTAATACATTAAAGATGACTGATAATTTTGTAGCTACCATTTAGGAAGCTAAACGTACATTGGCGCAAGGCAAGAAGTATAGGTATCCAGTGAGAACTTACATACCAAAATAGTATGTTTGCTTGTGGAATAGGTGATTTATTATTTTTTCATCAATACGTATATGAAATTATATTTGTTTTAGACCTGCTCAAGCTAAACTTTTACAATATAGTCTGGAGCAGACAGCAAGAGGCATTGGTCTCTACGTGGACTCAAATAAAAGAGTTCACGTGTTTTAATCAAAATGGAGTCCTCTTCTCATTAAATGGCAAGACTCTGAAATTAGTAGATCAGTTCAAATACATTGGTAGCAATATCTCATCTACTGAAAGCGATATCAACATACGTGCTGATAAAGCATGAACAGTTATTGAAAAGTTATCGAACATATGGAAATCTTATCACTCGGAAAAAATATAACTGGAATTTGTTCAAGCTGTAGCCGGATCAGTAGTACAGTATGGTTGCACCACATTGAGAAAAATTTCAACTGAAACTATACAATGATGTTCAGTGTTGTTTTGAACATATCCTCAAAGCAGCAACCCACAAAAGAGCAGCTATACGGCCACTTACCATCCATCTCCCAAAATCTTCAAGTAAGACGAGCAGAACATGCCAGCCTCTACTAGAGGAGTAGGAAGGAATTTATAAACAATGTTCTCCTTCGGACCCCTATGCATGAACTCACCAGTTTTAGCCGTACAGTAAAAAATCAATTCTGTGCGGACATAGGATGCCGCCTAGAGGATTTACCAAGAGTGATTGCCGATTGGTAGTCAAAGGAATCCGTGTTGTTGGCACGCGTTGACGATGATGATTGTGAGCCCTCTGGAAAAGTTTGAAGACTCTTGGAAAGATTAATGACAGTTGACCTCAATAGAATACGCCGACTACATCTCTGCCGAAGGATAAAACTCTGGATTTGACTATGAGTTGCATCTGATGGTGTGACTTAAGTCCTTGACCTTTAGGGAATGTAGAGTATCCCTTCATTGCCATTGCTCATTAGTTCACTCTGACCCGGAGTGATTGTATCAGTTATGGTCCCATCTATGAGTCAAATACAACTGTCAAATCATTAAACTGTGTGAAAAAAATTACTGATGTAAAATTGAATCAATAGTGTTACATAGCAATACTTGAAACCATTTAACTATGTGCAAACAAATGTCAAATATCGTATTAAATTATTGGTATTACATCGCAGTACTTGCAACCATTGAAGTGTGTGCAAATAAAACTCTTAGAGTTAGCAGTATTTGAAACCACTTCACTCTGGGCAAAAATGATTGATATTGAATGGAATAATTAGTGTCAGATAGCAATTCTTGGAATTATTTAGCTGAGTACAAATAATATCAATACCTGAAATCATTTAATTGTGTGCAGGCAAATTAGTTCTAAATCATTTAAAGAATAAAAATACTCACAAACTATTTACTTACAAATCATGAATATAGGTATAAGCAGGATTTGGTATTAAATAACCTTCAATATTAAAACTGAAGCTGCATTTACAAAGAAAAAAGAGTGAAATATTACTTTTCTTCAAAATAGTCTCCATGGAATTCAACACAACTTATTCAAACGTGAAACAATCCAGTTGGCTGGGGCTGTAAAATACGCCGACTACAGAGGGGTTTGACCACCACCCGTCCAACGAGTGTCCAGTATATTACAATAAGCTGAATCTTATGGTGAGGCCCCAGTTCTGGAGTTCATTGTCATCACTCCCCGGTCCACTCTGACCCAAAGTGGTAGTAACTGTTAGGGTCCCCATTTATGGGTCAAAAAGAACTGTTTAACAATTTCATTGTGTGCAAATACATAAATGATCTTAAATTGAATTGTTGGAGTTATATTGTAATACTGAAACTATTTCACTGTCTGCAAATATAACTATTAGTGTTAGTAATAATTGAAACCATTTCACTGAGAACTAACGAGCACATGTTTGTTAATACAAACTATTCTTTTACAAATATACATTTAATATATACAGTGTATCACAAAAGTGAGTACACTCCTCACATTTCTGCAGATATTTAAGTATATCTCTTCATGGGACAACACTGACAAAATCTTGAAAAAAGAAGTTGGTGGTAGAGGAAAGCAAAGAAAAAAGCCAAAGAAGTTGAGAATTGAAGAAAGAGAGGGAGGAGAGGTGTGACAAAAATATGAATATTAATTAAAAGAAAAAGAAAAGAAAAGAAAAGAAAAGAAAAGAAAAAAAGACAAATGGTTTCCTAAAAGTTGCTTGGAACCAGAACATTTGCTGATTCTTCGTATATGAATTGAGGTCTCGGCAGCCGTTGAACGGATGTATTTAAACAATAGTAATTGTGATTCATAACCGTTTAAAATTTACTTCGCAGCTAATGGCTCCTCGTGGCTGAATGGTTAGAAGCGTTGGCATGGCGTTTGAGTCAACCAAGGTTTCGATCCCAGCTACGGGAAGCTACTGTCTAGCCACACTGATGAGTTCTGATAGAACGAAACAGATCTGTCTGTGGATGACTATATATATATGACTCAACTAGATTTGGCTTTGAATAACCTGCAAGGGAGGATATGCAATAAAACCCAACCAACCAAGCATGTAGTTCCTATTTAAATATGACCGGGAGACGTATTTCTAAACATCCATGGCGGTGAGAGGGTCCTCATAGTGTAACCGCAGCCTTGAAGTGAGCAAATTCGAACTCCAGTCACATTATAACGTTCAATTTCGGACTATCTTTTAGAAAGAATGAAGCCCTTTATTCCCCTAGCCATAGGTTAAATCATCAAAATGTGTGCAAACAAATTACTGATGTTAAATTGAATTATTATTGCTACATAGCAATACTTGAAACCATTTAACTGAGTGCAAACAAATGTCTAATATCACATTAAATTATTGGTATTACATCGCTTGAAACCATTGAAGTGTGTGCAAATAAAACTCTTAAAGTTATCAATACTTGAAACCGCTTCATTTTGGGTAAAATATGATTGATATTGAATGGAATGCCGTTCTTCTACAGGGATGGCTTTAGAATTAAATAACCCACAAACAGGTCATTAAACGAAGAACTCAAACTAATTCTTGAATCTCTGAATTTAACTAACCTCTCCGTCACGAGCAGGGTGTGACACAAGGTCAGTTTTAAAGCGGAGTAAAGTTGGTTTGAATTCAGAGTTTTCCTTCTCCAAGACTAGTCACCTAACTCATTCTTCCCTAATATTTAGCTATAGCTGGAGAAGGAGAGGAAAGAGTTTAGATGAAATACCACTGTCTCGACTCACTATTTCATTCTTGTATCTAGTATTGGGGGCAGCTTCGTATACATAAATTTTTCCAGAACTGTCTGCCCACCCTATCGGCAGGCGATGTAGAATATGCTGCTTGCACTTCTGCAGGGTAGTAAGCCCCCTCAACGGGTATGACACTAGGAGACACCGTCCTAGGTATGACACTAACCCATATCTGATGATGGCATTTCACTATAGAGTTCAAAACCCCATGATTAATGATACTAAGAACAGATTGCAGTAGAAAAGAGTATAAGAGTTCTTCGAGCTATGATCATGAAGCAGATTTAAACCTAAAATTATACTTTGTCGTTCCGTTACAAAGAGTTTAATATATATATATATATATATATATATATATATATATATACTGACTTTTTTAAAAATTCCGATAACAGCTTTTGTCCATTTAGTTATTCAGTTGGTACTTTTATCAGTCATTGTTATAGAGGTGCTCGAGGCGAAACGGTTATCGTCGTAAGAAGTGGATTCAGTTATTCTAGTTGAAAACCTGAACAAGGCTGTTTGCATTTCACAGAGCGCTAATACCTTCGTGAAAGGCATGAATTCAACTAATTTTCCCTCCAGCTATAGATAAATAGTCAGGCAAATTGGGTTATCTAATCTTAGCATGGCAACCACTCTAGGAGAAGAAAAACTCATTTGCAGACCTGGAGAGGGAAGGGCTAAGCCCAACTATTCCTGCTCAAGACATGCTAAATGAGTGGAACATCCACAGCCAAACTATCTGTCAAACAGTATATGTCTGTCTGTCAACTCATGATCGATACGAAAACATGAGATGTTGCGCATATTCTACAATTATTCTGTGACAACCTTTTTGAAAGGTTTTTCAGGTTCACGCCTTAACTATATACCCTTTCCTTCAGTACGCAAAGAAAAGTCACACGCAAAACTGTAAATGACAAAAATGTTTTGAAACGGATTTAGTATTGTATACATGCCTATATAATCAAGTGAGACTTGTGTATTCTCACACGTGATTTTTTTCTATGCCATGTTGTCACTTTCTTTGTTAGTGCTTGTGCACTCTCTTAAGCGGTCACGTGATCGTTTCATTGCAATTACTTGTTTGAAATCAGTGGTGTATGTCACTTCATCATCATTCAGTAATAAAATATTATAAGCTAAAAATCCAGTGGGAGGTAGGAAAGTTAAACACACATTACAGTTTGGTTTACAATAATAGCTTACGGGAAAATAAAGTCTATCTATCTATCTATCTATCTCAATTTGTTCCTATCTATCTATCTATCTATCTATCTCAATTTGTTCCTATCTATCTCTCTATCTATCTATCTCAGTTTGTTCCTATCTATCTATCTATCTATCTATCTATCTCAATTTGTTTCTATCTATCTCAATTTGTTTGTTTCTATCTATCTATCTATCTATCTCATTTGTATCAATTTATCTATCTATTCATCTGTCTCTTTAACAATTTATGAGGTAACTAATATACATACATACATACATATCAGAGACACGTCTATATAAGTCAGGATTTTCTTTTGACTGAGGTGACTAGATTTCGAGTTCAAACAGAAACTCGGATTTAGAATGCTGATTTTTAAGTTAACTGTAAACTTTCCCCATTTTGATCATTAATCCTATATTATCATCCTACACTTAGCTTTTCACTTGGACTAAGCTCAGTTTAGTAAATTTTAATTAATCAAAGTAAATATTAACTAATCAAAATTCATATTTTTCTCTCAAAATAATTATCCTCATAAATCCAATCTTGTAAAATACATGTAAATTTCGCGTTTATTTTGTCTTTTATATGAGAAATTTTTTTTGCTATGAATATCTCATTTGATATAGCATAGAGATATATTCGTGCGTATATGCATATATCCGAATTTGGGCTAATGTATTGTTTGTTAGTTCTTTGGTGCGTGGGTAGTTGGGGAAATCGGGGGCAATGGAAATGGATGTTACGAAGTCTTAGGGATATCGTTGGAAGACATTTATCGCTGCTGTTCTTTAAGAATGCGTGCGTGTTCACGTGTTGTCTCGTTTACGTGCGTGGGCTGCAACGTCAATGTCGTGATCAAAGGTTGAAAAGATGAAAAGAGGACGGTGGAGAAGAGAAAGGAAGAA
>OY757909.1:70188325-70233325 GCA_963585895.1 Sepioteuthis lessoniana
TAGTATGTGTCTTTTGGAGGAGGTTGTAAAAAATATGTATGCGTGCGTGTGTGTGTGTGTGTGTTCAAGAACCCATGTACGTACCGGAAAAATAAGTACACATTCTAGGACCGAGACTTATAATCAAGTTTGATCACTAAAATTAAGCAACATCGAACCCGATCATAACTTAGTTAAATGACTGCAGGTTGTATAATGTATTTGTGAACTTGTGTCATACTGATAAGTAAACGGTAGGAAATTTGAGACTAGAGATGAGCTATATATATATATATATATATATATGTGTGTGTGTGTGTGTGTGTGTGTGTGTGTGTGTGTGTGTGTGATTCAATGTTTCTTTTTCTCTTTCTCCTTCTCTCTCTCTCTTTCTCCCTCTCTCTCTCTATATATATATATATATATATATATATATATAACTTTTGGATTACTACTACGCCGACTATAACTGTTCACACTATATTTTCCTCCAACATATATCGTATTTTCTGCCATATAAGTCGCACTTGTTTTTCAAGAAGAATAAAAATACACCCAAAATTCACTCTATACTCAATACACTGATTCTTTGATGTGGGTAGGTCATGAGGTCTAGGTTACTGGTACTAGAATTATACCTAAATAACCTCTATTTGACAACTAATGTGTTGCTGACTCTAGAATGAAATATATGTGATTATATATAATTAAATCATGATGAACTTAAAATAACACACACACACACACACACACACACACACACACACACACACACACACACACACACACATATATATATATATATATATATATATATATATATATATATATATATAAGTATGGATAAGTAAAATCGGTTCGATTATTACGGTACTTTGTTGCTGTACATGCGAGAAGGTTATGGTTGTATCTGTTCGGTCATGGCACCAAAGCATAATATATCGTGTAACTAAAGAATAAGTAAATACCATAGTGAGGTTATTAGGTTCTATGAGTGAGAGATGCACAGGTCTGTACCACTGCGACAATGTTGCAGTTTGTCAGAAAGCTTGAAATTTCTAAACGAGCTAGCAAAAGCAAGTTTGCTATGAGTGCACATATACCAGTACTGATAAGATTGTTGCTTGTTTTGTTTGTTGTTCAGGGGAAAATATCCGGTAGCTATCAATCTTTAATCAAAACTCATTCAAAATACATATACAAAAACTTTCCGTTTTTCCCTTTAAATATTCTATTAAAAAATCATTAGTGAATTCAATAAATTTGTGCGTACTATACAGCGAAACATACATGTTTACAATATTTGCTTTTTTAACTATGTAAACAACTATAGGGAAATAATTTCAAGTCTTAATGCATCTCTATTAGCCACCAAAATGTTCAGTCTTATTCTGATTTTCATATTTAGTTGAATCTGATTAAATTTAATTGATTTATATGTTCAGTTGAATCTGATCAAATTTAAATGATGTATATGCTTAGTGGAATATGAATTAATTAAATCTGATTAAATTTGTTTCATATGTTTATTCAGATTAAATAATATAATATCTGCTGGTATAAAACAAACGTTGTCAACGGAAATGCATCAAAGTGCTATTAAAATTTACGTATTTACCCAAACCCTCTTCCACGAGCAGGGTGCGACACAAGGTCAACTTTTAAGTGGGATTTAACGGGATTGAATTCAGAGTTTCCTTCTCCTACACAGGTTGCCATAACAAGACTCAAGAGCCCAGTCTTCCTACTATTTTCCCTTAGCTCCAGGGAAAGTAGTTGAATTCATACTTTTCCGAAGGGTATTACCGCTTTGTGAAATGCCAACCGATTAGACCAGGATTTAGATACGGGTCGCCGTGGAAATTTCCTACAAAGATAACCATTACACCACTTGCGCCTCTCTCTCTCTCTCTCTCTCTATATATATATATATATATATATATATATATATATATATATATATATATATATATTCCTACCCTTTCGGATGAGCAGGATGAGACACAAGGGCAATTTTCAAGCGGAGTTTAACAGGCTTGAATTCAGAGTTTTTCTTCTCCTTAGTCGGTTGCCATACCAAGATTAAAGAACTCAGTCTGCCCTACTATTTACCCACTGCTGGATGAAGAATAGTTAGAGATAGGCCTTTCCTAAGTATAACTGCTGTTTTGTAGGGTGCTGGTGAGTGGATTTGTTCAAACAAGCGCGTAGCATCCTTAAGTAGTTCTCATTTTGCTTTTCCTCCAAGTGTTTCGTTATATTCCAAGAGGTGCCGCCATGCAGTAGTGCCTATACGACTTCATATATCTATTTATATATATGTATATGTATATGTGTGTGTAGACGTGTGTGTGTGTGTGTGTGTGTGTGTGTATGTCTATGTATGTGTGTGTGTGTAGATGTGGGTGTCTGTTTGAATCAAGTATTAGAATCAATACTTGTAAAAGACATTCCACACTAAACAAAATCTCTTTCAGCTTAGAAACGGGAGTACAAAATTAATTTGACGCAAGCGCTAAGTCCTACAGCCTCGGTGGATTCACAGTCACATGACCTTCAGCTGCTATCTCAACACTTTCAACCCAGTACCAATTGTCTTTGCGTTCAGACATGACGTCACCTGCATGTGATGAACACGCCCAGTCAGAATAACTGAGTACGGAATAAATCAAGAGCCAAAATACTGGAGTACCGGCGTCCTCGATTATGGTCGGAAGATAATCGAAAGCACCCGTACGCGGAATACACTATCAGGTACTTTGGATAGATTTTTAACTGCCTTTAGCTATAATTCTGACATCTCGTTCGCCAAGAAATGATGAATAAAAAGCTGAGCATTAAATCCTTGTCTCTTATTTTTAATAAAATATACCTACACGGAAAAATTCCACTGCCTAAACACACACACACACACACACACACACACACATATATATATATATATATATATATATATATATATATTGGCCCAGTCGGCAGGGGCTGCATAATAAGCCGACTACATCTCTGCAAAGGGGTAAGACTTCCCCCAATTAGTGTCCTGGTCATCATACTAAACGATCTGACGTTGAGTCTCCAGTAATGCTCCCAGGTCCACTCTAGCTCAGAGTGGTAGCACCTAATAGGACCCTATCTATGGGTTAAATAGAACTAACTGCATACTTATACTAAACTGAATTGTTTGAATTAGAACTGTTTAACTAAACTGAATAGCTTGAAATAAAAATGTTTTTGACAATTAAACTGTGTACTCATGCTAAACTGCATTTTTTGAAACAGAACTAACTGTTTGCTATGAAAATAGATTTGGTGTTAAATAACCTACAAAGGTTGATATGCCATAAACCCAACCAACCAACCAACCAATCCAGTAGTGTTAGAACTTTGGGAAATGTGGTGCACCCTTTCATTACCATCACTCCCAGGCCCACTTTGGCCGCCCGGTGTGATAGCACCAGATAGGGACCTATCTACGAGTCAAATAGAACTGTTTGACATTTAAACTGTGTACTATAGTAAACTGATTTGTTTGAAATAGAACTGTTTTTACATTTGGCCGTGTATTAACAAAAAATTGTGTCATTATGCTAAACTGAATTGGTTGAAATACATTGAATTGTTAGTGATACATAGCATTACTTGGAAACATTTAATTTTGTTAACTAAAGCTAAACTGAATTATTTGAAATAGCACTGTTTGATCAGTTAACTGTGTGTAAACAAATGATTGATGCTTAATTGAATTGTTAGTGTTAAATAGCAATAGCCTAAATCATTAAACAAATGATTAATAGTAAATACAATTATCCGTATTTGATAGAAATACTTGATACCATTTAACTGTACCAGAAAAATGAGCTCAGGTTCGTTTAAAAATGTTATCAACAAAATGTGTTTAGAAATCATACATTTAATATATATGTATAAAAAGGATTGATTGATATGCCCTTAAACCAAACCAAACCAAACACATATATATAGCCCAGTAGAATAATCTCTCGGGTATGGAACGTGAATTTTAAAAAAGGCAACAATTTTATTTGAATATATGAAAGAACTATATTTGCAATTTTTTTGTCATCGTCATCAATTTGTTTTAAGGATTGGTTTGCAAAATGTTACATTCTTTCTTCTCTCCAGTTTTGGTTTGGTTTAGTTTGGTTTGGTTTCATTGTTTAATGGCACATCAACCTTCGTTGGTTATTAAATGTCAAAGTTTTCCTTGTAGGAGAACAGTAGTGGTACTATTTAAGAGCTCACACCTTTTCCAAGAGTGCCAGGCCAAAAATGAACGTAATAGTACAACTAGAGTACGAACTCTCGCTTACCACGATGTCACACAATTGAGCAAGTTAGTCACCATGCCAAGGGGACTCTCTCTTTAAGGATTGTGTCATCCAATCTCACCTTCACAGGCTATAGGCTCTTGAGGCTTCATGCTCAAGTTCTGAAGCGTTCACCTAATCATTATCTCTGGTATTGTCACAAATTACTGACGGTTGACCTTTAAATACACAAGAATTAAAATATTTCAAGAAGAAGTAATAAAAAGAAGATATCTCTGTGAGCGAACCTGCCATGGGAAGTTACCATTTAGACACCCTGGAAGTGTCAATCAAAAGCACTTGATATTCACTTTTCCATACCATCATAGTAACTAAAATAAAACAGCAGGTTCTGAACGACACACCTTTCACTCACTCACCGCTGTTACATATATATATATATATATATATATATATATATATATATATATATATATATATATATATATATATATATATATATATATATATATATATATATATATATATATATAAGGCGTTCATAGGGTAATGGTTACTGTCGTAAGAAATGGACACAACGATACAAGTTCAAATCCTCAACCAGACTTTTGCAATTCATATAGCACCAATAACCTTGTGAAAGGTATAAATACAACTATTCTCCAGCCAGTTATGAGTCAATAGTACAGCAGGCTGGGGCCTTCAACCTTGTTATGGCAACCTGTTAAGAAGAAGGAAAACTTTGAATTCAAAACAGTTAAACCCCGCTTAAAAATTGACTTTGTATGGAAATATATATATAAGGTTCCTGTAGATTCGGTCTTTCTGGAAACAATATAGCCGTTTGATAATAACAAAAAAGTAACCTGCCTAGGGCATTGTGTTCGCTCAGGAATAGATTGTTTTTTGTATGGAAAACAGTTAAATCCAGATCCTCCTCTTATTTCCGTGTCGTTTTTTTTTAAAGCAGACTTACAAGTGTTTTATTTATTGAATTTGCCTTTATTTGTCTCATCACGTTCTAATCACTAGTCCATGATTTAAAATTCCCTCTTTTTCGATGGAGATTGTAATTTTGGGAATAGTTAAAAATTGTCGAGCGGCAACACTTGAATGGTACAAAAGGTTGACAGAGCTGGATGATACATTTTTCAAAAAGGTATTACGAGAAGAATGAGCTGTTAAAATATCCGAAAATGGTTGGTTGCTTTCCAGACTGTCTTGGAATATCCTTTGATTCTTGCACTATCATTAATCGATTTCCTTTTATGCAACTTCCACACATGTTCAACATTTTCAGATGACCTGTTCGTTGAAATCCTTCCGGAAAATTAATCGCTTTTTGAATCATTTGAATGGCTTTCGGAAATCAACATTCAAGTTTCAAGCAAAAACTGTTTCACTCGCTAGACGCCAGTTCACTGAATGCGTCTAACTGCTGACGAAAGCTTTCGAAGGAGTTAATCTGCTACAAGATAAGCGACGACAGATGTACTGGTGACGTGGTATGTTCATTTTTTGAATGAAAAGTATTTTTTTTTCAAATTTCTTCAATTGATCTTATATATATATATATATATATATATATATATATATATAAAATTAACTTAAATCGCGAGTCTGAAATCTTCTACTAAAGTTTCACCTTATAGGATCATCAGAAAGCCTAACTCCAACTGATGATCCGATAAGGTGAAACTTTAGTAGAAGATTTCCGACTCGCGATTTAAGTTAATTTTATAATTGGCTCCACTTGTGTTGAGCACTCTTGTAATTGTAGCATTGCAGGATTCGCGGAAGGTTTTCTTTTGACCAACTGACTGCGTATCCCTTGATTTTTTTCAAGGGGTCGGACGAGGTTGGCTTTTTCTTTCTTTTTGACCTATAATTTTTTCTTTTTCCCCCGGGCGGTGATTCGAGATATTTTTATCTCTTGTTCCTGGCGGTTTTTTTTTTTTTTTTTCTGGTACCGTGAATGCTGGTAGATATTAGATTAGTATATATACATATATATATATATATATATATATATATATTCTGTGGAGAATTCACCTGGCTAATGAGTTCTTCATTAGGCTTCGAAGAAGCGCTTTTAAATTATTTGTGGTAGATGCCTGATTTATTTGTTTGTATGGATGCAAAATTCTATTTCAAAGGACGGTTATTAAGTTTCATGTTAAATCAAAATGACACATATGTTTGCAGACTAGAGAGAGAGAGAGAGAGAGAGAGAGAGAGAGAGAGAGAGAGAGAGAGAGAGAGAGAGAGAGAGAGATTTTAGTCAGTTCACCTATTGGTCTATCAGCTCACATACATTTCAAAGAAGATTTGGCACTAAATAGCCCTTAAGGTTGAAATACCATTAAACAAAATAACTAACCAATCTAATCATTATCCAAGTTACAAAAACCAGGACATTCTCTTCAAATATCTCATCGATCGTTTTTCTCTTCATCACCATCTGTGAATTATCTTGAATCAGTAACTTATTCATTGCCAGAATAAGAAGACCCAAAAGCATCAATGAGCGTATGATAAACAATGTTCTTTCGAGGGTACGGGCATTTTTAAAGGCCATGGTGTTGTTTACATAGTGCTATTTATATCACAGCAGTGGTGGCCATGATGATTGCTATATTATGAATATATGTACAATTTGCATTCCTCACCAAAGAAATTCTACGATATGTCCTAAGACCAATTCACGTCAGCTGAAGAGAAATAAATCTTTAGCTAGGTTTTAAATCAATATATTCACCTTAGAGTTTTAGTGGCACGTTTTTTTTTCTCTTATATAGATTTGTGGTTATTGACTATATTAAGAGGCACAAACACACACACATATATATATATTAAATAATAAAGACACATTTTGTCTATAAAATTTTATTAAGATCATATCAAGTTTCCTGATAAGTGTCTTGGTTTCAGGTTTTTATCCAACTCTGCGTTTACGTTATTTTGCTATGTTATGAAAAACCTATAAAGAATTTCAAAAAATCTTTAAAAAATACTCTGTCTTCATGCAAGTAACCCTTGATGAAAGGTCCGAAAGCGCTCGGGACAATTTCGGTAAATTCATTCCTGAAACCAACACGCTTATCAAAAAACTTGAAAGATTCTTAACAAAATTATATAGACAAAATGTGTCTTTATTATTTAATCAAACATGCTTAAATAAAAGACTGCTGCCTAACTACACACACGCACACACATACACACACACACATATATATATATATATATATATATATATATATATATATATATATATATAATGACACAGAGTGGGTAGAATTTCACATCGTAAATATTTTAATATTTTAGATTTTAAGTCGGCTTTGCTTTATAAGAACATTGAATACTTAAATCTCTTATTCATTCTGATCTGTCACTCGCTCAAAACGGATATGCTTATATATATATATATATATATATATATATATATATATATATATATATATATATATATATATATATATATATATATCCGTCTGATGGTTGTGTGATCTACGTGAAACAAGTAATAGATTTCATATTTCGAATATTTTAGGTTTTATTTTATTTTTTCTATAATAGAATCGATTACTTTTCGTGCACTTTTCTTATTTGCATTATATATATATATATATATATATATATATATATATATATATATATATATATGCACAAACACGTATATATATATATATATATATATATATGTATGTATAATATGGACGAAACACCTTGAAAGATGATGCCGAATTTGACTTGGATACGTTCTAAGTACTGTTAATACTCCCTTTATTTTTTAACATATGCACATATTGATGTGTATATCAATACTTTTACTTTATGCAATATTAGCTGTGCATTTAATCATAAGCAAACTTATTCGAGATATTGCAATATCCGTTTCTGTCAGTGTATATTCGAATGCATGTATATCATATTTATCCATGAACGCAGTCTTTTTATTGAAGAGCAAAAGCTTTCCAAACGTTTGTTCTACGGTGAACTGCTTCGTGGCAAGCGTCCCCGACACAAGCTAGGGAAACGCTACAAAGACAATATCAGAAATATTCTTAAGTCACTAAAAATTGATATTCTAAACCGGGAAAGCCGAGCTTTGAGATTATCTGAGGGTGGGAAGACATTTAAGAAAGAATGAGCACCTTTTGAGGAGAGCCGTAAAATCTATGCAAGGTTGAAGCGACGGCTATTGCTGTATATGTAAATAACACGAAGTCTCGTAAGACATGTGAACAGTATAAATTTTCCTTTGAAACGAGGTGATACCATTTGTATGATAATCAATGAAGTTTGAAAATCTTTCTTCAGCTAGAAAAGACAGATGGCACTACTCAAAAACATTTTTCAAGAAGCACATCAATTGAAATCTACATTTATCACTCTGTTTTTTTTTTTTTTTTTTTTTTTTATCTCTGCTTTAAGTTTGAAAGAATGCTGCTAGACTGAAAAGTCATATGAGAGGAGACAGTTGAAAAAAAAGCGTCTGTCCAGAAAATATCATCTGTGAAGATAGAGCAATCATCATTATGTGTGTATTTGCGTAAACAATGGGAATAAATTTTCGAACTGAATAAAAAGACGAGTAAGGGGTGAATATAATGATTTTGAACGAAAGCGTGTGGAAACTGCTAAATTTTAAAACAGTCTGAAATTAAAAAAGGGAGTGTAGAGACCTGCAGGTTTGATCACCCACCCCAAATAACCATTAGCGAGCCTAAACTACACAGTTCAAGAACACGAGTTACCACCACGTCCGTCAAAGTAATCCGTCCTACACGTGACTTGGTTTGTAAATCAGCTGGTGGTTTGACTTGGTATTCCAAGATGTTCAAAGATCTTCCTCAGTTGGCAGGTTGGAAGGACGGAGTGTTCAAGTTTCACCTCTGTGAAGTAAAGTTACCTATGTGCGCATGGTTGCGCAGTGATCAGGGAGGAGATGGCATTCTTCTGACCAGAAGAAGCATTCAGTGTATTTGTATGTCTGTATTTACAAACTACTCCGCACGAGTAGAATATGATACAATGCCAATTTTTTAGCGGAGTTTAACAGGATTAAATTTTGAGTTTTCCTTCTCCTGAACTGGTTATCTGACTAAGGCTACTAAAACCTGTCTGCTCTACTATTTGGTCACAACTGGAGTAAAAATAATTGGATTCATACCTTTCTCGAAGGGATTAGCATTATGTGAAATGCCAACAGTCCCGTCCTGTTTTTAAACTCATGTCGCTGTGTGGTTTGGCTACGTCGATAACCATTAGACTAGGACACATCAATATGCATGTATATATATATATATATATATATATATATATACATGCATGCATATATATATGTAGACATATGTGTGTGTGTGTGTGTGTGTGTGTGTGTAAATCCATATATAAATATATATAAGTATACATATATATGTATAAATATATATATATATATGTATATATATATGTGCATATATATGTATATATATGTATGTATATATATATATATATATATATATATATATGAATATATATATGTACATATATATATATATATATATATATACACACTCATATATATACATAAGACAAGCTTCATGATATTTCCAAGTTTTTCTGTGACATACACACATACGTATATATATATATATATATATATATATATATATATATATATATATATATATATATATGCGTGTATATTTATGTGCCGTGGTGCAATGGTTATATATATAATCATTACACCACGGTACATCAATATGAATATATATATATATATATATATATATATATATATATTGATAAGTCGTGGCGTAATGGTTATGTATATATAACGCAGAAAAACTTGGAAAGATCATGAAGCTTTTCTGAGGCGGGTCCTAAACATCAAATGACAGTCTCTAACACAAGATACCATTCTTATCCAGCGAGCCGATAATCTAGTATTGAGATTCTCCTCAGACCAAACCAGATGTGATAGACTGAACACCTAAACAGGATTGAGGATATTAGGCTACCCAAACTTTTCTATAGGGAGTTGCAACACGGTAGATATCCAAGACACGAACAGACAAACCTGGCTGGGGCTGTTGAATACACCGACTGCATCTCTGAAAAAGTGTAAGCCACCCCCTACCAACGAGTGTCCTGATTATATGACACTAAATAATTTGATGGTGAGATTCTAGTAATGCTGAAGATTTGGGAAATGCGGAGTGCCCCTTCATTGGCATCTCTCCCAGGTCCATACTGGCCCGGAGTAGTAACAGCAAATAGATTATTAAATAGCAATACTTGAAACCATTTAACTGTGTGCCTGAATTAAATTATGGTATTACATAGCAATACTTGGAACCATTGAACTGTGTGCAAATGAATGAATAGTGTTGAATAGAATAATTAGTGTTAAATAGCAATACTTGTAACCACTTTATTGTGTGCAGACAAATGATAAATATTGAACAGAATTATTAGTGTTAGAAGGCAATAATTGAAATTTAGAGACAATAGCAATACTAATGTGCGAAAAAATTAGTCCTAACTCATTTAAAAATGAAATTACCAACAATCTATTTACTTCAAATCATATATTGATATTCATTTAAATATGTGCAAACAAATGATTGATAGTAATAGAAAATATTATGTTGGACAGAAGTGTTTGAAACCATTTAACCACGCGCAAAAAAATGAGCTCAGGCTTGTCAAAAATGTTATAAAAATGTGTTTAGAAATTATATATATATCATCATCATCATGTCGTGCCGCCAGCACGGATATCCCTGACCCTCTCCCGCCTCCTTCATCACTTCTGGCGGGTCCTCAGGGCTACGTCCCGTATCCTCACTGAGCTGCTGTACGTAGGTTCGAGCTGGTCGACTTGCTTTTGCTTGGCTATATGTGGGGTTCCTTTGGAGTACATCACTTATGAGCTCGTCCCTGCTTCTCCAGCAGTGTCCTGCATGTCTGGTTTGTCTAACTTGGATAGTTTTCGTGATGGAAGGCAGATGGCCGTGTAGTTGGTGCCTTGTGGGGTGTTGCCTCCAGGACTTGTTCAATATTACTCGCAGGATTCTTGGATATATATATATATATATATATATATATATTAATAGAATTTAGCATTGAATAAACTACAATTTTTGAGATGACATAAATTACAACCAAACCAAACGAAGACATAAACCTACGAAACGTTTTAAGGGTGTCATCAAAAACAACCTCCGGGTGCTCAGTATAAACATTGGGAAATAAGATAACACTAAATCGATCACCTCGGAAGAAAGCAGTAAAACATTTGAAGTTCAGAGAATCGAGCACTTCAGGGCAATGTAATCGGAAAAGACAACTAATTCTATTGTCTCATATGCACAATAGTTAGTGTGATCCTGGGAGTAACGGTAATAAAAGAGTAATCCACATCCGCTGATCTCCAGGACTGAAACCTCCCCATCAAATGCAGTTTATAGTCATATCAAAACCCTCATTTTTAGGAGGTTCTTTCTGCTATGATAGAGTAAGAGTATTCTGTGTTGGTAATGCAAACCTTAAATATTGTTTTGATATTTTTGAGACATAAGGATATATGGCACCAGACATTGACATTACAAATGGTTTTGATACCAACTTCTTTATTAATTAATTAATATTTTTTAAAATTAATATGAATCCAGTAAAATAATGTTTTTATAATTTTTTTCTCTCCACTATGTCATGGCTCTCTAAAGAGGTTGGTTTCTCATATGGAGGGACCAGCTGAAATGAATTTATAATAGTCAAATGACGGTCTCTTAATTTCATCTTCCAATTATATGAATTTGCTCTGTATGAAATTTACAAATTTATACATTAATTATCGTACATTGAGCACTCATGGAGATTTATAAGAATCCTCATATATTCCCAAATAGAACCATTCCATGCTCATTTTCTTTATATATTATATGCATATATGCGTCTATATCTCTCTCTCTCTCTCTCTCTCTCTATATATATATATATATATATATATATATATATATACGTATATATATATTTAGAACATAACCCTCGCTTGTAGGTGTATAAAAGATAATTATATTGGTTGACTGAAAAAATCAGATTTTTATACGTATGTTTTCAATGGGCGTATGTTTTGACGAATTTCGTTATGTGGGTTTGTCTTTTTAAGTCATGAAGAGATTTATTTTTTTAAAGTCGGTCAAATGAAATAGAAAAAAAGTGTTGAAATGTGCTAAAAAGAAAAACGCTGATAGTGACTGAAAGTGGACCATTTTAAAATGACAAGGCTGGCTTTTGTTGGGACAACTCCAGAAGAAAATCACAGATAGCAGCAAGCAGAGGAGAAAGTGTGAAACGGTTTCTTTTTCTTTATTTATTTTCTTTTGGCTTATTCGATTTATTAATTAGGACTCTACTTGGTAAGAGAGATAGTTGCATTTTTGCTATCATAAACTTAAGCTTTTGAATCCTAATTTTTAAAGCATGCAAGTCGTTCCTTGGCAACAGCACAATCTTTCAAACCTTATTTAGTCTTGTTCCTTACAAAATTAAACATCGCGCGGAAGAATATAAAATATCAAAATCAAAACCTTACCCACCTCTTTGGGAGATTTGATAGGTGTGTATAACCTACCTGAAAATTGACGCAGCACACTCTTCCCGATAACATTTCTTCTTGTTATTTGAAATTATGATGTTATTTTACGTCCTAATTAAGTATCAAGTCTTTAGAGGGAGCAGTATTTGTAACTAATTTTAAAGCTTTGAAAAATCGACCGCTTACCAACTTATATTTTCTGATACAGATGTGCAGGCAATTAGACACACGGGTTTAGTTGTAGTTTTCCAATGCACACCTTATCATTCAGTAAGTCTTATTTTATAAAAGCTCAGACGCCTGGAGCGGTAGAACATGCCAAATGCATCTCTGCGGAAGAGTAATAACCTTCCAAAACCTGTGCCCTGGATATGTCACTAAACTGTGGAGGTTCCAGTCCGGGAGTTTTCGGGAATACAAAATATCCCTTTCCCTGGTTCACTCTGAATCTGTTAGGGTCCCATCTATGGGTAAGATAGAACTGTTCACTCTTTTAATACGGATTATTATTAATATTAAATAAAATTATTATTGTTGAATAATAATACTTGATGCCATTTAAATGTGTGTAAACAAATGATTTTTACTGAAATAGATAGAATTTCTTGATAAATAAAATTACTAGTGTTAAATAGCAAAACTTGAAAGCACTTAAATGTGTGTGAACAAATCATTAATACTAAATAGAATTGCAATACTTGAAACTATTTAACTTTGTGCAAACAAGTGAGCTCTAACTCGTTTAAAATTAAGGTACCTACAGACTCGTTTAAAATTAAACTCGTTTAAAATTAAATGTACCTATAGACTCGTGTAAAATTAAAGGTACCTACAGACTCGTTTAAAATTAAAGGTACCTACAGACTCGTTTAAAATTAAAAGTACCTACAGACTAATCTCTACAAAATCATATATGTAATATATGTAAAAATAGGATTTGACATTAAATAACCCACAAGAGTTGATATGCCATCAGACCAAATAACCTAACTCATTTTATAAAGATTAAGTAAGTTAATTTGGTGACCTTAGTCAAGGGTGACCGAAGGCTCCCTTTTCAATAGCTACGACACTGAGGTGTAGGCGAGGGCGCTACTCCATTCCCTGGATTGCTCCACTTTACCCTGGATACTTACCTTATAATGCTGAGTGTTAAGCAAAGCGGCATCTAGTACCCTTTTTTGAGTCATTGGTATGACTCGACATGGGATTGAACCCCGGTATTCCAGGCCATTGGTGAACACTCTACTCATTAGGCCAACGGTCCGGTACATTTTGACATGGATAGGTAATATAATTCGAAAAATATGATATTTCCTATATTGAGACATCTGTATGCAATGTAAGACAATAAAATTAAATGTTGTGATCATTCATGCAGAAAATTGTGTGAATTATTCTCACTTGACTTGATTAAATAGATGTTGTGTTTTGGAGTCTAAACGAATGTTGCCGAAGATAAAGATGAGATCAAGTGATGACGACGAGTTTTTACGGAAAAAAGTCCTACACGTGGTCACAGAAAAATACAACTCACTTTATTACTGTGTCTCAACCTCCCTCCGGATCGCTTTAAAATTAGGAAAACGTGGAGTAATATTTTTGAATCGATGTGTTACATTATGTCAGGGGATAATAGTACTACACGTTTTGTTTAAAATCATTCAAAGAGGAGGAAAAAATAAATAAGTAGCAAAATGATGAAGGAATTAAAGTACAGGTTGAGAAATAAATAAATAGATAAACGAAATCACCAGTCGGCCCACACAAATAAATGAAGTGAAATCTCAAACAGCCTAACGGTTACTGTCAAAGGGTCTTATGAAGTAAATTCTTGACTGTCTAGTTAAATTTGGGCGAACGATTTTTAGATGTAAAAGTAAAAAAAAAAAAAGAGGATTAATTAACTTAAAATCAATTTTTGCCCTAATGTATACGGGATCGCATCATAATATAGATAGAAGGTTGGCTATCGTCAAGTAGTTACCGACCGTCATAGACTATGTGTTTTACCGAATTCGACAGAGGGCGTGTGGTCTCAAAGTACAAAGAACTCTTGTGAGTTCAAGAAGCGAAATCCGGGAAATATCGAATCGCTAATTTCTCTTTTTCATTCTGTCTCTCACTTGAAAGTCAATTGTATTTTGACTGGCTATCCACGGAAAAATAATAAAGATAGCAGTAAACTGAAATTACATGCGTTTGTGTCAGTTAGATTAACGTGACGAACAAGATATCTTTCATCTAGAGTGGAGTCGGTAACCTGACTACTTTTAAGAGAAACAACGAGCGAATGAAAATTTGACCAACGTCGGTAGCGAAGGAGGCGGATGGAGACAAGGAAGACATCGTTGTTCGAACGTGTTAGCAACAAACAGACGAAACTTGTAACGATGAGTCATCACGGCGCTGACAACGCAATACACATTCCACCGACTAAACGACCCTCTGTCATTAATTCTCGTGACTACTCGTGTATATCTATTGTTTTGATATTGTACTGCCTAGTTACAAAGAGATTATTAAATCGTAGCCAACAGAAACTGAAAAGCTGAATGAATCGATATAAATTGTGACCAAGAAGATGGTGATAACAACCCAAATATGAGAATAGGTTCTTTTAAAAACTCTGGTTGTCTTTTATGGAATATCAACGCTTTCCATGGATTGCTCCACTTACTGGGAGTAATGATAATGGAGTACTCCACATTCCCCAAACTCCAGGACTGGAGCCTCATCATCAGACAGTTTAGTGTCATATCTAGGATAGTCGTATTAAGGGTTCTACCCCTCTGCAGAGATACAGTCAGCATATTCTAAATGCTAGCTGACTAGACTGGATTTGTCATTGAATAACTCCTAAGAGTTGATATGCCAAAAACCAACCAACTAACAGCATTTATAAAGCATGCGTCTCTGAAGCAAAATGTCGACGAACTTTTGTCTCATGCTTCAACTATTCGTTTAAAAACAAAAAAAAATGTGTACCAACTAACTGTTCGCTTATCAACCATGTTTACGAAAAAAAAGATTTGACATTAAATAAATCTCAAGGGTTGATATACTATTAAACGAAATAGTTATCTTTGTAAATTACGTCAGTTTCTGTGCATGTATGGGTGTGTGTATGTATGTGTGTGTATGTGTGTGTGGCTGGTAGATTTTGGATTTTGTACAATCATCTTATAAGACATGAAACACATATCAAATAGTATGAAATGAATTTAAAAATTCATACAAAATTTCTATAAAAAGTTCTGAGATCAAATGTCAGGAGTAAAATTACCAATAAACAACAAAAATAGATTTTGAAAGAATGTAGCCATAAAACACCGGCCACGCACTTCGCAGAATGAAGATCTGTTTACTTTCCACAGTGTCTCTTATCCCTTTTAGTTGCAGACTCACTCTATTCTTCATTTTCAGGTACCCCTGATCACTTTTGTATTTGTTCTTTCAGCGCACCTCTGTATCTGCGGTCCTATCCATCCACCCTTCTGAGTCTTTTCTGTGTCTGTCTCTTATCCTTTCTTGTAACAGACTGACTTTACTTTTATATATCCAGGACTGAACATTCCTATTTCCAGGCTTTGAGCCACTCAAGACAGGACATAAAAATCCTGGTTAACAAGTCTCCAGGAGACACTTAAAGGTGTGATAAAGTTTTTTAAGTCGTAAATCCCCTTTTATTTGACATCTGCGTTTTATACTAGCTGGGAAGAATTAGTGATTCCCACACAAATATCTATCGGCCCCTATATGGACACACACATACAGACCCCTATGCATATTTATACTTATGGTTAACTCACAACCATTCCTTTCCTTCTTATTCTCCAAAAGAAAAAATCCCAGAGGGTTCAACCCTCCTTTCCGTTCTTTCTGAAACAAAGTTCAAGTCCCCACCCCACAAAATACTCAATTCCGGAGGACTTCTAACTCACTCCCATTCACCAGTTCCGAGGGAACTGGCAAATCACCTCTACACGAAAAAAAAATAATTCTCAATCCATTACTTGGGGTGTCAACCCAATTGACCATCCAACATCTCTCCTTACCTCCGCAAAGAAAAATAAGGAAGGAATATTTAATATCAATATGAAGGAATTTGCAATAGGAAAATATGAAAGAAAACAACGGTTGGATCCTAAACAATTTCCAACAACAAAAATGAACTCCACAAAAGTATGAGAAGACATTAAACATCGTCAGTCAACGTTCAGAATTTTTGAAAGCCCCCAATACGCACCCCTGCACTTATATCTCTGCGAGGTTCTACTTTGACCAGTTGGTCTGAAGCTAATACCATTCTCTATTTTTCCCCTCATTTTCTCTTTTTTTAATGAATCTCTCTGTCCTCCCGCTTAATAATTATTTCTTTTTCTTTTATTCTCACTTTCTTTTTCATTTATGTATCGTCATTTTTTTTTTTTTTTGCCTTTCTCCTCCCTTTTCTCATCATTCCCTCTCTTCTCTTCTTCCCTCCTGTCCTTTCTCAAAGTTTCTCTCTATCTCTATCACCTTTCTAATAGTCTTTTTGCTTCGTGTCACTCTTTTCTCTTCTTCCTCATCTTGTGCCATCATTATTTTATTATCGTTATCTTAGTCATTATAATCTACTTTATCCTCATAATCTTTATCATCATCATAATTATCATCATCATATTTGTCGTCTTCCCAGTCTGAAATCAAAAACCTATTCCTTCCTGTTTTCTTTAATCAATACAAAAGAAAGAGTTTCGAACTAAAAGAAAGAGAAAAACCAAACCCCTTCCTTCAAATGATTTTTATGAACCTCACTTTCCTTCGCTTTTATCACTTTTTCACTTTTTTAAAATTCTCCCTTTCTTTTTTTTTTCCATTTATTCATTGAAAATTTTCTACAATTTTCTTCGCTTTTCTCATAATTCTCTCTCTTCTCTTCTTCCCCCACTCCCCGTCTCAAAGTTTCTCTCCATCTCTATCACCTCTCTTACCGTCTCTTTGCTTTGCGTTACTCTTTCCTTTTCTTCCGTCCTTATCTTGGTCATCATCATTATCAATATCAACTTTATCCTCATCACCTTCATCAATTTTATCAACATTATTATTATCATCATCTTTGTTATCTTCCCAGTCTAAAATCAAGAACATATTCCTCCTTGTTTTCTTTAATCAATGCAAAAGAAATGTTTTCGAAACGAGTGAGAGAGAGAGAGAAAAAAAAAGAATGGCGCCACGGAAAAAGGATTATGAGAGAACTCCTTTCTAATGATTTTTTTCAATGAGCCTTATCAATTTGCAAGCATAAAAAATATTGCAAAGCTTCTTAGAAGAGACAATGAAAAGTTGAAAGGAAAATTACACACTAAACTGACAACAAAACCTTTTGACCATTAAAAGCAAAAAAACCTGGGAATGAGACAGAAAGGGGGAAATTTCTTCCTTCATTCGCAGTACCCACAAAACCAAACCAACAACAATAAAAAAGTTCCTCTCAACAGTTTGATGACCCCCACCAATAACATAGATAACTTATTTATCTACACGTTAGTTCTTTATATCCCACATTTTTCACTGATTAATTTTGGGGCCTGGTGCAAAGAATGGGGACTGGGTAATAAATGTAGATTCCTTATCTTTGCAGGTTTCCTTTTTTTCTTTTCTTTTCACTTTCCTCTCTCTTTCCTTTTTTTTAAACACAAAAGATCGTCCCTAGTATTCTTCATGTGAAAGGGATTTTTTACACGTACGTGCACCCCACCTCACATATTCATTTTTTTCCGTCTTCTGTTCTCGACACACTCTGTTCTTCCTTCCTTCTTTCTTTCTTCCTCCACTTACGTGTGCAACACTTCATTCTTTCCTTCTTCTTTTCTCTTTTTTTCTTTCCTCCTCCTTTTCCTTCTTCTTGTCTTTCGGTCCCCCAAGGCTGGAACTACTTTTATATATCCAGGGTTGAACAGTCCAATTTCTTTACTTTAAACTCACAACGATACTCATGTATACACTCTCAAGCATATATACACATACATGCACTCACGCCAACCCACACAGAACTAAGTCTGCATAACACTATCAATAGGTTCACAAGAAAAAAATTATTAATTTACTTTTAATCAGTGGGTATCTTAAATTGTTGTAAGCCGACCATATTATTTATAATACAGGTTTCGACAAAAATACCTTCCGCATATTAAACTGACAGCTCTGTGATGCAAATGAACTTCGGCAAGTGTCAATGGCAGCTCCTTCAAACTAATGTCTTACCATTGCTTTTCAGATTCGATCAGTTACAATCATGGGTTGGACCGGTGCAAACCATGCATTTGCTGATGAAGCATTTTTTTAAACTGGTGAATCTGTAATTGCTACACAGAGCTTTACGTATTCACTTCATCTTACATCGGAATGATGCTGTTCCGGATAGAATTTTCAACCCATAGCAGTTTCGATTTTCTATCTGGAACAGCATCATTGGTTTCAGGTATTACAATCAAACACCAACAATTCTAATATTAATCATTTGTTTCCACACTATAACACTATGATTTGTGTCAAAGATTGACGGGAAATATTAGATTAAATACTTAGATTAATCATGGAGATAATTTATTAAAGGTAATCACATTACTTTTGGTGAGGTAGTGATTCGTTTGAAAGGTCAGTGTTGAGCCAGGATTAGACGGATTGAAACTTCACAGCTTTTCGGTTTAGGTGTGATATAAGGTTATGATACAATAATAGAATATTATTAAATGGCTCACTAATCCAAGAAAAGACGGGGGAAGCTTTGCCCTCTCTCAGAGATGTGCAACGGAACGCCATAGTTTTAATTGTCTGACCAATCAAATGCAGGCCCCGGTGGCTTTTCTTCCGCTCGCCGATGATTACGATACGAGACCATTGGTCGGAGTTTTGGACCCCATAAACGATGACACCGAAAGAGGAAGAGTGAGATCTAAAGTTGGTTCCATCGCTTGAAAACCAAATTCCGTACCACCGACTTCGCCACCCCAAAATCCTGAACTTAAACATTCAACCAGAATTTCTTTCAAAACTACCTAAGTAGAGAACTGACTTGAGGCTAATTAGCCATATGCGTTATCACTAGTCAACTTGTTACCTTCAGGTTAAGTAACCTCCTGCTCGGAAGATTCCAACCTTAAAAGAGAAACCCTATGTTATGTATACAGGAATCTAATCATTGTATCATAAATACTGGTTTTGTTTTATTTACACCTGGTAACAAGCGTTTCTGAGTTATTGAAACAGCACTAAGGAATTTGAACTTCTACAAACCCAGCCAGAAATCAGAAGAGTCCGTGGCACCACTTCCACGACTCTTCATCGGCTTTCCTGCGTATCTATCAACACAACGTAAGCGCGGGAAGTCCAAACGAACAGGCTTACCGGAAACAGACCATCCTAAGTGACCCACAATGCAACACGCCCTCATGAGGCCACAACACCGTTAAATGGCTAACGGTAATGTTTAAGCTATGAGCAAGGAACTGTAAAAGATTAACTATGATGATTAAAAATAAAATTGATCGTAGCAATATACCGTTAAGAAAGTTATGTAACGGATAAAATACTCCTTCTGACTTGTTGAGTAGGGAACGTTGATTATCATCGGGAGAAGCAATCAAACAGTGGGGGCGATTGTCCTGTGGCAAAACTCAACCACCCCCCGAACCCTGCCCCCCCCAAATACAATAAAAACAACAGCACCAATTTCTTAAGAGTTCAAAATTCATTCCAAATATAAACATCTCTGTTTACAGTGTCGACTGTCAATGATGCGACATCGTTATGCCTTTCTGACATAAACCTACGTTTACAAAATCGCCCGATAATATCATTACGTAACATACTGCAGATCTTAACAACTTCAGCATACGGTTTTTTCTTTATTAAATCTAGAACTTCTATCTTTTCAATTAAAGGAAGTTGCTCTTTGGTATATCCGAACGGCCAGAATCACTACTCATGTTCTTTGATAAGACTTAAGTATTGTTTGTGTCCGGAGTTGACAGTAGAGAACTGGAATTGAAGTTAAAGCATTGTCGTCGTAATTCTCTTCACTGTTAATAAAGTTTCCAGCTGTCAAATTACTACACTATAAAAAGTTTCTCTTCCAACTACTGACTCAATGGTCCTTGTTGGAATAAAATTTAAAGTGGAAAAGTGCTTTAACCGAAATACTGAAATGAATTCAAAAATGATATTTCGTCTTTATTTCAGAAAGACTTCATCAGAATGAGTTTTTCTAAAGTTCAGCATAGGAAGAAATAGTTAATTAAAAATCAAAAGAGGGAGAGGTCATATGAAGGAGAGACACAAAAGATAGAAAGGGAGTGATAGAGATATATGTCAGAGTGGTGGCGGCAGGGGTTATTAAATGGGACAGTGATTCATTTTTGGAACATCTCGACAATGGTTAAGTAGACCGGAGGGAGGCTACAGCCACCGTCAAGCCTATCAAAGACTTGACTAACAGAAATGGAATATCTAAATGAAAATCGTCCAGAAGTACGGAAGTGTCGTGGGAAATAAATGTCTACACAGAACTGATCTAAATATAGATCTTTGCTGGGCGGCCAACATTGCTTTCTCCATAGGTGGAAACCCATTGGATGACCACGTTTATGACCACGCTTAGAAGGGCCTAGCATGTTTTGTTCGTCTCGCTTTAATGGTTTGTGAAGTTGCTGCTTTGTAGGGCGACGCGTGCAGGATATGTTTGAAACAACACGCAACATACAAGTGTTATTCCAATCAACTTTTTTCCAATCGCTCCGTTAAAAGCCCAGATAGTGAAGCCATACAAAGGTATAGTTTGGAAGAATTCCCTTATTATTCAACCAGTGAGATTAGATTTCTATATGGTCCATTACCTGTCGATAACAGTCCATGCTTTTCATTGCAGTCTGTAAAATAATTAGGATGATTAATTAATTATATTAATCATTTCATTTATTTGGTAAAATGGTAAGTTAGCTAAGGATGATAAATGGAAGAGTAGTTACTTGCAAAGATCAAACGCGTGTACAGGTGGCGACCAGGTTTATCCCCTCACGTCAAAATAACATTGGAGGAGACAAGATATGGATAATAAATAAATCAAGGCTTGTCGGGATGGAGAAAAAAGGATTTGTAACTCATGTAATGATTCTAAAAAGTATGATGCAACAATTAATTAGAAAATATATAAAAATGAGACAATTTGAAAGTTAAGTGAGTTGAGTTTTTAAATCCAAACGGAGAAGTTGGTTTTGGCCGGTGTGCAGGAGAGACGGGGTGGTGGGGTGAGTGCAAAGGAGATACGTTGATAGACCTTTACTAGGTCTTCCCCACCTCTCTCTCTCTCTCTCTCTCTCCTTGTGTTTGCGTCAGACGACTATGAAATTGTGCTTGGCTGAGTGAAGACTTTACGTATCTGAATAACAGAGTCGTTAATCATTTTTCAATTTTAATAACCAAGATGATACCGTTACGTCATAAGTCTACTTGACACATATCTTCGACGATATTTGAATTTTGCATCCTGTTAAAGCTTAGAAAGAAGAGCTAACAGATCAGTGAGTTCGATTCTCACACGGTGCTACATATTTCTGGACGAGTCATAAATGAAGGTAAGCTTTTGAAATAGCTGCAATTACTTTAGCTCGACTGGGCTTGTCAATTATTTGTATTAAGAATACTTATACGAAGTTATAACTGTTTAATAAGGATTGTTAATGGTTATCAAAAATCTTTTAACTTTGCAAATTATTTGCATTTGATTGGAATATTCGCATATAACTGTGTGCAAAAAAAAGCAAACTCTTAAGACGGAAGAGCAGACCCCGTGGCGTAGGTGCTAGACAGTGACATTGCCGTAAACGAGTTCGAACTCCAATTGCGCAAGCCAGGTCGTCTATGGAATATGCCGATTGCATACCTGAAGAGAGGTAAGACTCCCCCAACGTGTGTCCTGGATATGACACTAACTGCATCTGATGGTGAGGCTCTAGTAAAGATGGAGCTTTGGGGAATGCGGAGTACTTCATTGCCATTGCTCCAAGGTTCTCTCTTACCCGGACTGGTAGTACTTGATAGGATCCTATCATTGGATCAAATAGAATTGCTTGATATTTAAACCTTGTACAAACAAGTGACTCATGGTAAATAGAATTATTAGAAACAGAACTGTTTAAGTATAATTTAACTGTGCGTAAACAAATGACTAATGTTTAATTGAATTGTTAGGGCAATACTTGTAACCATTTCACTGAGTGCAAACAAATAATTGATATTGAATAGAATTATAAAAGCTAGATGATAATAATTTAAACCCTTTAACTTTATTGAAACAAAAGCAATACTAGAGTTAGCTCTAACTTATTTAAAGATGAAATTACCAACAAACTAATCTATCTCATATCATATATATCTTTTAAATGTGTTCAAACAAATGACTGATGTTAAATTGTTAGTGTTACATAGCAATACATTTAACCACTTCACTATGTGCAAACAAAAGATTAATGTTGAATTTGGTCGAATTCGTATTTGATAGAAATATTTGAAATCACTTTATTGTGTCCAAAGTAAAAAAGCTTTAATTTGTTCAAAAATAAAAGTACACCAAACTATTCGCTTACAGGTTATATATATCTAACATGTATGTATAAAGAGGATTTGGTATTAAATAACCTATAAGATTTGATATACCATAAAACCAAACCAAACCAAACCATATATACATATATATATATATATATATATATATATATATATATATATATATATATATATATATATATATATAAGGATTTGGCATTAAATAACCTTCAATGGTTGATATGCTATAAAACCAAACCAGACCAATCCGATCGTTCACTTTTGGTATAATACTCTTGGGAAATGTATGAAACTGTTTATCACCCACTAGTGGATTACATTACACCACTTCTGTTCATCTTTAAGGAAGGCTTTGGCATTAAAAAATCCGTGAAGGTTAATATGCCAGTAAACAAAGAAAAATTTTTTAAGAAAGAACAATACAAAAATTCTAAAAATATAAACGTACAATGAATGGGATTGTTTCAATTATTCGTATGAAATAACCGAAGAAGAGTTTGCAAGCTGTTAAAATCAGTCAGCTAATCAATCCGACCAACTTCAAGAGCCTATCGCATTAATTTTCGTGCGAATTTACCGCAAGGAATCAGCACAATCGTCTGGTGCTATAGAGTACACCCACTGTATCTCTGAAGAGAGAGGAGACCCCTCCTCCCTAATAAGAGTCGTGGATATGACACTAAATCACATATGATGGTAAGGTTACAGTCCTAGAGTTCTAGGAAAGGTGGAATACCCCTTCATTGCTATTACTCCCCGGTCCACTATGTAGCACCTGTTAGATCCCTTGTATGCGTCAAACAGAAATATTTGATCATTTTTCTATACTTGAAATCATTTAACTGTGTGCAAATAAATGACTCTTAAATTGATTTATTACTATCTCATAGCAATAACTGGAACCATTTAATAGTGTGCAAACAATTAAACAATATTCAACAGAATTACTCGTGTTAAACAGAAAGACTTAAAACCATTTACCTGTGTGAAAATAAAACTATTAGTGTTAGATAGCAATACTCAAAACCACTTGACTGTGTCCAAATATGTTTTGGCTCGTTTAAAAATTGTTATCTACAAACTATTCGTTTACAAATAATATATATTTAATACATATTTACCTATTTACCAACCCTTCCGCTCAGGCAGGATATGACACAAGGCCAATTTTAAGGGGAGTTTAACAGCTTTTAATTCAGAGTTTTCATTTTCCTAGACAAGTTGCCCCACCAAGGCTGAAGAACCCAGTCAACCCTACTATTTACCCATAGCTGAAGGGAGAATAATTGGACTCATACCTTTCCTAAGGGTATTAGTGCTATGTGAAATGCAATCAGTATCGTCCAGGATTTGAACTCGTGTCGCCGTGTCCATTTCCTACAACGATAAACATTACATATGTATTCACAAGATTTTGTTTTAAGTTACCTACAAGGGTCCATATGCTATAAAATACAACAAACCGCAAAAAGCGAAATAATAATGATAATTCTTTATCACTGAAATTCAAAAATGAATTGTTCAAACACTTTCCATAGAAAACTATTCCAAGTTGAAAGACTAAATTTCAGGAATTATTTCAAATGCTTCCATACAAAGTGACACTTTTGATTCCTATTGGAACAAGCTCAGTCTACTGGGGATGTAGAATACACCAACTGCATCTCTGCAAAGGGGTAAGACCACACCCCCAACGAGTGTCCTGATATAACATAAAACCATCTGATGGCAAGACTCCAACCTTAGAGATTTGGGGGTGTTGAGTACCCCTTCATTGTTATTGCTCCCAGGTTCACTTTTACCCGGAGGGGTAGCACCTGATAGATTCCTATCATATTTACCCAACCCCCCCGGGCAGGATATGACACAAGATCAACTTTTTAAGCGGAGTTTAACAGATTTGAATTCAGAGTTTTCCTTCTCCTAGACTAGTCGCCTTACCAAGGCTGAAGAACCTAGTCTGTTCTACTATTTACCCATAGCTGGAGGGAGAATAATTGGATTCATACCTTTCCCAAGGGTATTAGTGCTATGTGAAATGCAATCAGTCCAGGATTTGAACTCGTGTCGCCGTGACCAATTCCTGCGACGATAACCATTACACCACTGGCACCTCCACTTGACCCATAGATAGAGTCCTATCTATGGGTCAAATAGATCAAACTATGAGTACAAACAAAGGACTGATGTTAAATTGTGACTGTTATATAATAATACTTAACTGTGTGCAAAAAGAGCTCAGGCTGATTTAAGAATATTATCTACAAAATGTATTTACAATCATATATACATTTGATATATATGTATAAACAGAATTTGGCATTAAATAACCAACGATGGTTGATATGCCATAAAACCCAACCAAACCAATCCTATTGGAACGCAAAAATAAGTTGGGTTCTTATCCTCAGCTCTAGGGAGTCTATCAAATTAAAAAGAAAATGACGAAACTGATCGATTATAATCTAGATAAATTTATCTCATCGCAACAATTTCATTAGAACATTCAAATAACAACCGAATCAATATGATGATGTTGATAGCAGATTAAAAAAGATAATAAGATAATAATTTAGACAACAAATCCAAATCAACGGGCCTGACTGATTGAATTTGTTCATTACTTTCGTTTCCAGATTTAATTCATCACTACGCGTAATGCTATTTTTAATCGACTCTGCTGAGCTCAGTTTTCTTTCACAACAATAAGAAAATGATAAAAGAATAGAAAATGATGAAAGAATAGAAAATAATTAAAAAATAGAAAAGGAAAACAAAAGACAGCCATGTAAAATCAGAAGTCAAACAGCAACCAGAAAATGAGTTTAATATAGTTGGGTTTTTTTTTAATTAAAAACGTCTTGAATTGAACGAAGAATTACAGGAGAAAAGGGCTCTATTGTAAAGTATACCAATTATGCTAAGTGTTACTACTCCAGTAAGTTGTATCCTTAAAGAGTGCTCCATGATTGATATGTTTGCAATATGATGATATATATATATATATATATATATATATATATATATATATAAGTTTGTGTGCGTGTGTGTGTATGTACCAAACACTCCACTTGAGCAGGATGTTACACAAGGCCAATTTTTTCATTTTGAATCCGGTGTGAATTCAGAGTTTTATTTCTTCTAAACCAGTTATCATACGAAGGTTCTTTCATATGATATGCACCTAATTTTAATATATATATATATATATATATATATATATATATATATATATATATATATATATATATATATATTATAAAATCAAACTAATTTAGATAAAGGATCTTGTAATTTTTTACACTAATTTAACTAAATAAGGAAATGTAAAGAAAAATTGGATCTTTGATAGCATGATAATTAGAAATAATGCTAGATTTAATCTTATCCTTATATATATTAATTACTATTTTATGATCTTTAGAGTTAAAATTCGGATTAGTTTCTAAATTAAGCATTTTAATGATACGTGTTGCATTCAATAAGGTTGCAGACTTATATTGTACAGGCATTTAAAATTGGCGTAGACTCTTGAAAATTCAGTATGTTATTGCTATACATCTTATGAGATGACTGACCAATTTTTATGATTTCAGGTTTAAATGAACAGATACAGCAGCAATTGGAATACAACCTACTAAATCCTGATTGTCACAGCTGGTGAATTTCAAAAATGAAATCTGGACGTGAGGACACTTTAGAAGAACGACATGCAATAAAATTTTGTTTTAAACTTTGGAAAAATGCCACAGAAACGTATGGAATGCTTCAGACTGCTTTTCTACCATCTTGCATTAATCGAGCATGAGTTTTTGAGTGGCATAAGAGATTCAAGGAAGGTAAGGAGTCTGTAAGGGATGATGAGAGGTGTGGGAGGAGTAAGGAAGTCAATACACCACAGTTGATTGGCCAAAGGGTTAGGGTTACTATGTTTAGGTTTTAAGGGAGTTCAGGAAGAAATTCCGTCGGAAGAGGCCAGTACTCTTCAAATCGGGCCAATGGCATTTCCACTAGGACAATGCACAAGTCCAGAACTCTATCCTTGTCACAGACTATTTGACCAAAATGGGCAACAAGACAGTTCCTCGGCCTTCCCACTGTGACTTTGCCCACTGTGACTTTTGGTTATTCCCTAAGCTCAGATGCTGTCGTTATGAGACAATTGAGGAGATGAAAGAGGCTGTGACGAAAGTTATTGATAGGCTCACACAAGAGGACTTCCATGGGGCCTTTGAGAAGTTGTTGGAACGGTACAACAAGTGCATTGCAGCCGGAGGAAATTTCTTCGAAGGGGACTATAGTTTCATGCGCGTACTATCAATAAAAGTGCCCATTAACTTATTTAATGATCCTCGTATATATATATATATATATATATATATACATATATATATATTTTCTTTTTTTTTTTGTCGGAAATATTTAGCTTGTAAGCGATGGATAAAGCCGAATTCTTCTCTACCAAGACCAGTTTCGGAACAATAATACCCAAAATGACTCTGTCAATATTCTGACTTTTCTGATTACCATAATTTGCTTTACAACAGTCATTAGAACGAATCAATGATTTGACATATTCAGCGAATTAAAGTTATAAAAACAAATGAGGATAACTATCTTGTAATAGACGGAACCATGTGACATGTGAATGATTTATTAGCTTGGATGACAGAGTAGCCAAAGGGTTTATATTTGTTTGAATGTTTGGTTTCATAGCTTATTAGCAATACTGGATTATTCCCTGCCTGATAACGTTCTTTTTTTTTTCATAAGTAACTATAAGACTTTAAATAACAAATTCTATTTTACAATAATTTGCAAACTAATATAGCAAGTAACAATTCTTTTTGCAGATAATTTATACACAATTATATGATTTAAAGTATTCCCATATGATGCAAATAATTTTAGAATTATTTAAAGCTAGATCTATTTGACCCATGGATATGAGCATAACAAATACGATTAAAACTGGTCCGAGTAGACATGAAATTACTGGCAACGTAGCGATCGTGAACGTAGCTAACTAGGATTAGATTAAAAATACATTAGTTGCACAGATGACCGCTCTTTTTTCCATATCTATAAACTTCAGGACCATATGCTCTATTGTAAATGTATTTTCTCATTTATGGCGAATAAATTCGGTCGAGAGGCTCGTATTTATCAGTTATAAATAGGTAAAACCATTTATAATAAATATCCTGCCCGGCCTCGGACGAAAAGGACCAGATTGTGGCGCCATTCTGGCCGTTCGAGTCGTTCATACCTGCTTCCAATTGCTCACGCCTGCCCACAACTACAACTGTTCTCTTTAAAGCATCCACAACTACAACCATCCTTATGGAGCACTGGTCTTGCCTGACTACAACTGTCCTTATAAGGGCAATCGTATTGCCACAACTACTGCTGTCCTTTTCAAGGCAACCCAACTACCAGCAGGACCGATACCAACGATGATGATAACTGATAAACAGCTTTATCAACCGACCAGATTGATGAAGCAAACAACCAGAGTAACAAATCAGTTCGGGTGTGTTGGAAACTACTGAGACCACCAACGACTTCACTAGTAGCGCAATGACGCCTAGTAACTCAGGTCGGATCCCCGACGACTTCATTAACTCTCTCGTAGCAATCGCCGACCAAATCTCGGTTTAACTGCCGATTCAACTTAGCGGGATGTCGACGAGCTTTCACCGCCCGTCCGTCAGCTGACTACCTTGCCACCCAGCTGCACCAAAAACCTGTTTACCAATCATCCAGACTGTCAGACGTTAAGAACTTATCGACATATTTCATGTTATTTCTTACTTAATAAAGATTGGTTACTTTTGATATAACCATTTTGCCTTTTGTTATTCTTGCCTTTCCTGTGTCACTTCCCTCATTTTTAAAAGTTTGCCGAGTCGGTTTGCACAGCCAGCTCTGCGATATGTCTGTCTGCCAACTAAATAAATGAATAGGAGAGGGTTATCGCATGAGCAGTAAGGTTCTATCTGCTGAAGAAGCAAAATCAAAGCTGTGTAACCGTGTTTTTGAAATATTCAGAATGCCTGGTAAAATGCTACTTCATAAATATCCGTGCGGCACGTCACGTGGTGTCATGGATAGCGAGCAGGATTAACAGACCGTTGTTAGTGAGTTCGATTCTTATAGAGTATCCCATATTTTCGGTCTTGTGGAACAACTAAGGTGTACATACTAAATACCAATATACATATCTCATTCTGTGCATGATAGATATTGAGCTGAAAAGAGAGTGTAGCCTTCAAAATATTGATGAAAATCTTGAAACTCTATCACTATCATTGATACAATCATAGTATTTCAGTACCAACGCAATTTTTCGAAAAATGTAATCTCTACGCGCCCCAGCCATATTTTATCAATTGATTTGTCTTCATTTGTAAACAATCTTTCGCACGTTTGCCTGACTTTTTTATGACAGCTAAACACAAATCTTATCTGCTCTTTAAGGCAAATTCTATAGATTCGATTTCTCAACTAGACCCAAACCCTCCATGCATCTGAAGTACGGACACAAACTGGCACGATGCCCTGGATATCATTAAGAGAGAGAGAGAGAGAGAGAGAGAGACTAAAGGAGAAATAAGATAATGTTTATAAGTTTTAGAAGACATTTGAAAAGAATATTGGTTAACATGAATAGCACACACACACACACACACACACATAAACACATACACGTAAACACTTATACACACGCATAAAAACATACATATACGCGCATATATATATATATATATATATATATATATATATATATGCTGTAACGGTTAGATTTCTTAGCGAATTGAGATGGCTTTCCCTGGGAAAGAAAAGGCAGTCAATATCGCATCGATTCGTTAAGCTTACCCTTTAGAGCACATGTGAGTCCTTAAGCCAAGCATATCCTTACAAGCCTAACTGCATTTCTAACAAAAGAAATTGCTGTTTTTTCCGTGGTTTTTTCCTCGAGTACACTCATATGACTTCTCAAACCTGCTGTCGACCCATATACTTTGCTTAAGAATTGACACGAGTTACCTGTAGGTTGCTGGTGAAGCACTAATAGCAAAGGAAAATATAGATAAAGGAATATATATATATATATATATATATATATATATATATATAAATATATATATATATGTGTGTGTGTGTGTGCGTGTGTGTGTGTGTGTGTGTGTGAGCCAAAAATTCTCCCAAAGAACGCTTAATAGATATATATATAAAGTAAGTATATATTTCAAAGTCATATATTATTAAGATGATATAAGGGTGACATGCTCATAACAATTATCGACAAAAAAAATGATGTAAGAATCATAGTAAGTTGGCCACTATAGTCGAGGGTGACCCGAAGGCTCCCTTTTCGATAGCTACTACACTGAGGTTTCAGGGAGGGCGCCACCTCTTTTCCCTAGATTGCTCCGCTTTACACTTGATCCGTACCTTATAATGCTGAGTGTTAAGCAAGGCGACATCAAGTATCATTTTTAGAGTCTTCATTATGGGATTGAACCCCAGGCTTCCGGGTCATTGGCGAACTCTCTAACCATTATAAATAAAGTATATTTAGTTTGATTTCTTTGTTTAATGGCATATCAACCTTCGTTGGCTATTTAATACCAAAGCCATCCTTATAGGACATTAGTGGCTCTAATTGACTCCTAGTTTGGAGGATAAGGGGTTTTATACCTTTTCCAAGGAGATTTGTCCATAAGTGAACGTAATCGCAGGATTGGATTTTGAACTGGAATACAATGATATCACAGTCCAGCACGTTAGCCATTACAGCAAGGGGACTCCTCACCCTGAGTAATAAAACAAGCAGTAAAAATTTGTGACAAATAGCTGGAGCTTTTGCTTGAACCTAATCTTCTAGTGTAATGTTTAGCAAGCTATACTTGCAAATTGAGTGAGTGAGTTCGAGTCTCATTAGCTGCACCATTCATACGGCCTTGTGCCACATCTAAACAAAAAACTTAATAAATTATTACCCTTCTACCCTCATACATACTTGTATGTTTGTGAATACCTGTTAGTACAGGGTGAGACAGAAATACCTCCGACATTTTAAACTGTCTCCTGTGTGGTGCTAGGGGACTTAGGCAAGTGGTAAAAGTAGCTCCCTTATCATCTTTACTCAGATAGAATCATTTCACATCAATTAAACCATTGCAAACAATGTGTTTATTTTTGGAACGTTTTTTAAGAGTGGTTAATATCCTGAGAAAACTTTTTTAAGATGCTCAAGATGTAATCCTAGATACTTCTATGGTTTGAAAATTCTATCAGGAACAGCATCATTCTGATATGACATGAAATGAATTGGTTTGGCTTGATTTTGTTTGATAGCAAATCAACCATTGTAGGTTATTTAATGCCAAATTCGGTTTATTGATAAACAGGGTGTCTCAAAATAGATGCAACTCATTAATATGATAATGATTTATTACTGAGACAAGCGCAATGGCGGTCATTTAGAACACGTTCTGTAAAAATGCCTCTTTTGAACTCAAAACATCAAATCAATGTTTTTTAAATCGTTATTATATCAGCTTTCAGGATATGCAATCTTTTTTTTTTTTAGTTTGATCATAATCATATTCATGGGTTGCATCTATTTAGAGACAGTTTTGAAAAATTTTGTCTCCAAAAAAGCAAAATATTTTTCCTATCTTGTCCTAGACATTGTAATTGAGGATTAATAGTTGTTATATTTTCAATCTGAAACAAAAACAACACAACCTTATTATTAGTAGAGTTATTAGCAGTCACATGGGTCCCATGTATATTGAGGCACCTTATATATTAGATATATATGATTTGTAAATAAAAGTAAAAAAATTTGATAGTTCCAAGTTCACGAACAATTCAATTAAACATCAATCATTTGTTTACTCACAGTTCTATTTTAAACAATTCAATTTAACCCAGGTCAAAGTGGAATGGCTCCAAGTATTGTTATGTATCACAAACAATTCAATTAAACATCAGTCATTTGTTTACATACAGTTAAATGATCAAACAGTTCTATTTTAAGTAATTCAGTTTAGCATAAGTCATTTTTTTGCTCTCAGTTTAAACGCCAAACAGTTCTACTTAACCCAATCAGATGCTACCGCTCCAGGTAAGATTGGACCAGGGAGTGATGGCAATGAAGGGGTAGTCTGCATTCGCTAAAGCTGCAGCATTACTGGAACCTCACCATCAGAGTGTTAAGTGTCATATCCAGGACACTCGTTGGGTGGGTCTTACCCTTCAGCAGAGATGCAGTCGGTATATTCTACAGCCCCAGCCGACTGGACTGAACAAGAAAATCTCTCCGTGTAGCAATTACAGTTTAACCATTCTTAAAAATAAATTTTTAACAGAAAATGCACGGAATGCACTGATTCAATATAACGAATAATAAATCACATATAAAAGTGATCGATACATTGATTTTAACAGAGTGTCAAACCATCTCGGGTGATTTTATGTCTAGAGGTCAGCGAATCGTATTTATTCTACGTCCATATTTTTATTTTTGTAAGCTTGTTTCTATCAAATAAAAATAATTTTTAAATAGATCTGTTTGACCTATGGATAAGAACCTAATCGGTACTACCACGTGGGGCCAGCATAGAGATGGAAGTAATGGCAATGAAGAGATCTCGAGAAATGGAGCCTCGCCTTTGAGATACTGTTTAGTGTCATACCTAGGAAATCCTGTTTTGGAGGGAGTTTTACCCCTCCGAAGAGGATACAGTGAGTGTCTTCTACGTCCTGCCGACGTGGCTTGAGTCTGAAGTTGTGTATATGTGTCCGGGTCCGAGGAAAACATTAAGTGAATATATGTGTGTGTGTGTGTGTGTGTGTGTGTGTGTGTCATCATCAAGTCGCGCTACTAGCACAGATTTCCCAGACCCAGTCTCTCCATCCCTCACTATTGCCCATCACTCCCTGCAGGTTCTTTAAACTGCATCCAGTGACTGAACAGAGGTGTTGTAGGTAAGTTCTGTTAGTCGACTCGTACTGTCATGTCCATACGTAGGGGTCCATAGGAAATCGTCTCTAATGAATTTTTCCTCGCTTCTCCAGTAATCTCTTGCGTGTCTTATTCATCTCAAACGGTTTTAGAGATGGGAAGTAGGTGCCAGTACAGTTGATATTTCGTTGGGTGTTTCTTCCAAGATTTGTTCAATATAACTCATAGCATTCTTGGGTAGTTCCGATCTAAGTCAATGTCTATGTAGTGCATCCGTAGATTAGTATTGACACAACTATTGCATGGAAGAACTCCCATTTTATTTTGTCTGATAAATCAGACTTCCATATGATCGATAACCTATCGATAGCAGTCTACGCCTCTGCTAGGCGAATATTGACATCACTTTCAGTTGGTGAGACGCTGCTGCCTTGGTTCGTGAGATTGTCCACTAATTTCAGATGACCGCTTTTTAGAGTGGAAATGGCTCCTCGATTAAAACACATATACTTTGCTTTGTCTGCGTTCACACAGTGACCAATGTCTTCTGCTGCCTGCTCCAGGTTATGCAACAGGGATCCGGCATGGTCAGGTGTGTTTGGAAGAAGAAAATTCGTGTGTTGGGTGATTTTCTTCATTTTTTTTCTTTTAGATGATATGATTTTTACATTGGTTCCACAACATCTTTTGTGTAGAACACTTTCTTATTCATTGTTGTTGATACTGTTACTTTAGTTTCTAAACAGTCGTTATATTTTAAAAATTCAAGCAAATATTATTAGTTATAATTTTAAATTAACACGTATTTAAGTATGTACCTATCTCCTCTTTCTCTCTCTCTCTCTCTCTCTCTCTATATATATATATATATATGTGTGTGTGTGTGTGTGTGTGTGTGTGTGTGTGTGTGTGCCCGGTTAGAATGGGTACCGATACAGCGAGAGATAGAATGACAGAAATCTCAAAAAAACATTAAGCTTGAGAGAAAGAGACACTTCTACCCACACTCCCGTATACACACATACACACACAAACATATATATATATATATATATATATATATATATATATCGAGGAAAGGTAGTAATAGAGACTGACTCAAGAGTGTAAGAGAGAGAGAGAGAGAGAGAGAGACCGCATAAATCAGCTTCGATCAGCTGTACCGATTGTAGTCCGCCTTCACTGGATCCTTCTCCTCCAACTGCTGCTACCGCTGCTATCACCAGCTGCTCTCGCCCTCAACCACCAACGTAGTGGCAACAAACCCTAAGAAAGGGGAAAGTAGCAGAAAGCAGGTGGTGGCCAAGAGCAGGCGCGGTCGCGTGCAAGAAAAGAGAGAGCAAGAGGGAGGGAGAGGGGGAGGGGACGATAAAGTCTGATAATGAGGATCCAGGAATCGATGCTGTAAGTGCTAACTCCGTGTGGTGAAGGCTAAAGCTGATCCTAAGATATCCCGAAAGAATGAAGAGACTTAGTCTTTTCACTCTCTTATATTCGCTGCATTTAAGATTCTTTTTTGTTTGCTTTCTTTTCTTTCTTTTCAATATCCTTTTTTTTCATTTATTTTTCAACGCCTTCAGCCATAATTTTGTCGCACCAGTTAATCATTATCATCATCATGACGTGCGGCTAGCACGGATATCCCTAACCCCCCCCTCTCTCTCTCCACGTCTCCCTATCATTCATCGCCTTCGGCAGGTCTTCGGGGTTACATCCCGTATCATCACGTAGCTGCTGTATGAATGTTCGAGCTGGTCGTCCTGCTTTTGATTGGCCATATGCGGGGGTCCACAGGCGCAAAATACACGTATGCCTGTGTTAACATATCTGTATTCTTACTTTTGAAGCTGAGGTAGATTTGGTTTGGTTTGGTTTGGTTTGGTCTGCTTTGGTTTGGTTTTAAAGCATATCAACCAATGTAGGTTATTTAATGCCAAATCCTCTTTATACATATATATTTGATAGATATTAGTTGTCTAAATTTCTGAGACGAAGCTTGATGATTTTTATCAGTAAAAGTTTTCGGACTATTGTATTCGTCTTTATTGTTTTTTTCACAACGTTTCGGTCGCTGTATCCTCCGGCCTTCCTGTTTATCTGGGCATAGATATGATTCAATCTGGGAAATCATTTTTAAAGTTTGGTAGATATTATTTGTAAATATAAGTCAACAAAGTTTAACAGCTCCAAGCAACGCCATGTATCTCTTACAATTCAATTAAACATCAGTCATTTGTTTACACACTGTTAAATTATCTAACAGTTCTATTTCAAACAATTCAATTTAGTGTAAGTCACCTGTTTGCACTCTTGCCCAGTTAGTTTGAACTGTAGAATACACTGACTGCATCTCTGCAGGTGGGTAAAACCCCTCCAACAAATGTCCTGGATATGACACTAAGCAATTTGATGGTGAGGTTCCTGTAATGCCGGAGCTTTGAGGAATGCAGAGTACCCCTTCATTGCCATCGCTCTCAGGTCAACTCTGGCCCGGAGTGGTAGTACCTGATAGGGTCTAATCTATGGTTCAAATAGAACTAAACTGGGTACTTATGCTAAACTGAATTGCTTGAAATAGAACTGTTTTTGAATAGAATTAAACTGTGAACTTATGCTGAACTGAACTGTTTGAAATAGAACTGTTTTTGACAGTGAAAATGTGTACTTATGCCAAACAGAATTGTTTGAATTAGAACTTTTTTGACATTTAACTGTTTGTAAAGAAAAACTACTTATACAAAACTGAATTGTTTAAAGTTTAATTCGGTGTTAAATGACCCGAAAAGGGTGGATACGCCGTAAAACAAAACTACCAAACCAAACTTGTTCGCACTCAGTTTAAATGTCAAACAGGTCTATTTGATCCATAGATAGGACCCTTTCAGATGATACCGCTCCGGGCCAAAGTGGACCTGAGAGTAATGGCAATAAAAAGGTGCTCCACATTCCCTATCTGATTGCTAGGGGTCATATCCACGACACTCGTTAGGAGGGTGTCTTACCACACTGCAGAAATGCAGTCGGTGTATTCTACAGCCCCAGCCTACTATCTTTTGAGCCACGTGTGCTTATAGCAGATGAGGCAAGCACCAAATGTTCATCGTTTGTTGGTTCTTTACATCTATGTATCTATCTATCTATCTTTTGACCACAAAGCAGATGAAGCAAGCACCAAATATTCACCTGTTGTTGGTTGTTCATATCTATTTATCTATCTATCGATCGAACTTTTTAATGTCGTCTTTTCAAATCACCCTATCTTTTCAACCACTTGTGTGCTCATAGCAGATGAGACAAGCACCAAATATTCATCTTCTGTTGGCTGTTTATATCTATCTATCTATCTATCTATCTCCAGCTCCGCGAAGATGAGATCTTTAGGCAAAAATTTGAAGCAGGTGTATTTCATCCTAGGAAACTCTTGTTCGAGTGCAGGAACTCCCCAATGAATTCAAAAGAACGATGGACTTCTTTACAATTCCTGCCTGAAATACCATAAATATCCTCACAGTATAAGGTCCTCAAAGAGTCTGCGAGCCAGTCAAGCAGACCATTGTTGGTGAGTTCGATTGTCACCGGGTGTCGTATACTTCTGATTTTCTGCTAATCTAAGCTGAGCTTTGCAAATGACAACAACAATACTCATGAGGGCCACCCAGTGTAATGTAATGGTTACACTAGGCTAGCAGATCATTGTTAGAGTTCGAATCTCACCGGGTACCCTATACTTCTGATCTTGTGCTAATCTAGGCTTAGGTTTGTAAATGACAACACTCATGAAAGGAACCTTGTGTGCTATTTTGATTAGTGCATTAAACTCGCAGACCATTGTTATAGATTGATTTTAACGGCATTTCAATCCATCTGGTGTTATCTTATACCTAGTGGATTGGGAATCACGTTCATTGTACATTCATATTTACATTTTCTCTGTAGTTGTTTCTTTAGTGCCTTTGTTTTGTTTTATTTTCTTTACTCGTGGTTCTATCGAATGCAAATAATTTTTAGACATCTTTTTGACCCATAGATGGAACCCGAAAAGTTGCCATCACTGAGTGTGAGTGGGCATGGGAGTAATAGCAATGAAGGTGTACTTCACACACCCCAGATCTCCAGAACTGGTGCCTCATTATCAGATGCCATCAAGTGTCATACTCAAGACATTCGTTTTTTGGCAAGAAAGTATTATCCCAATGAAATGGGATACTGTTAGTGTATTCTAAGCACTGCCGTGAATGGCAGTAAAACTCATGAGGTACACCTTGCTAGTGCACTAGACTAGCAGAACATTGTTAGTGATTTCGATTCTCACAAGGTGTCTCATACGTTTGCCTTATGTTAAATGATAGCTTACAGGAGTTTTGTAACTGACATTTAAAAAGAAAATTGAAAATAGTTATTTGCTAAGCTTATCTTAGTTTGGCACGAGGTCATGAATACGAGGCACCAAGTGAGAATTTAATTTTCTAATAATGGTTGGCTAACCTGACTTATTAACCATTATACCATGAGTAACGCTCAAGCTATAGTGAAACGGCTGTTTAGTTAATCCTCAGACGTTTTTCAATGGTTTTATGAGCCCAAAAAGAAATAGGAATAGCATTCAAATATCGTATAATGCGACTTTCTGATATCTGAAATTAAGCCGAATATTAAGCGATCGCGCCATACATAAGATGCAAACTTTCTGTGTGTAAAATGTTTGCCAGTCTTAGGCCTTGGCTAACAGGTATGCCTACAATTTCAAGCCGAACAAATCTGCAAATAATCCCGGATAGTTGGTTGAGTTTTATGGCATATCAAACTTTGTAGGTTATTTAATGCCAAATTCTGTTTATATGTATATACGTTCAACCTAAGATTTCTAAACAAATACTTGATGAGCCAGATTTTATTTGTTTGCACACGATTAACTGGTTTCAATTCATCTTTTCTTCTTTTTTTTTTTTTTTTAGGTACAACCCTGTCTCTGGCAAAAGGAGAGAAAGTCATTTATTTTGATGTTCTCGAACAGATTGATTAAACTATTCACTTTGAAAAATCACTTTCTGATGAGACCGAAAGCTTTACATTCTATGTGTCGTTCTTCAGTCGTTCACTTTCGCACAAATACCCTTGGGAAAGGTATGAACCCTCTTATCCTCCCAGCTATGGGTTAAATAGCATCACAACTGTTCTTCTCGAAGAATTCCTTTGACAGTAAATAACCCACGAAGGTTGATATGCCATTAAACCAAAGAAACCAATCAACATTCTATGAGAACATGTTTAACGGTGCAAGACATCTGACATGTCAAACATTGTGGTTATTCCTGTTTCAGTATGAAAGAGTGAGTGAGCCTTGTATGACCAATGCGCAATCAGGATATTATGACTTGTTCTCTTCTTGATTTTCTGAAAGCTGGTCTCCAATCTCCCAAAGTGGGCTGGATTTGAAAGAGTTTAATTTAGGTGTTATTATTCCATCGTTGTTGCCATTTTGTGTAAAGGAATTTATTGATTGTGGGTTTTAGGTCAGTATATGAAATCCTGAATTTGTCTGGGGTCAAATCTAAGGGTGATTTGGCTGCTGAGTCTGCTTTTTCATTTCCTTTCACTCCAATGTGGCTTGGGATTCAGCATATAATTATTTCTTTACTATTTGAAATTGTCTCTAAAACACTAAACAGTTTGATAATTAAGGGGTTCTCAATTTTTTTATTGCTTAAGACAGAGAGCGAGTCTGAGAATATGATAAATTTCTAATGTTTACTTTTGGAAATGATGTCAAGAGCTAGGTCTATTAATCGGGCTTCTTCTGTGAAGATGGAGCTTTCTGTTGGAAGAACTTTCTTGATAATTGTTTTATTTAAAACAGCTGCGCAAACTGTTTTGTCATTCTCCTTGGAGCCATCCGTAAAGAAGGTCGGGATGGTTTTGGAGGATATTGTGAAATTTCTCCTGATAAGTAATGGGATCGGTTTTTGTTTTAGGGAGTTCATTCAGTTCGAAGATCACTTCGGGATTTTTTAATGATTCAAGGTAGTGTTTGAGGTAGGATGCTTTCGTGTATATTATCTTGAGAGATATTGGATTCTTTGAGAGTAGAGTTCATCCGAAGGCCAAAGGTTTTTAAGGATTTTTCTTTTTTTTTTTTTTTTCAAAGTGTTGCTCGTATTTGGGGTTAAGGATGCAGTCATAAGTTGGGTTGAATGGGCAAGATTTTAATTTTATATAGTATTGCAGAGCTAGTTTTTCACATCTTATTTGGAGGGGTGCTTCATGGGTCTCAGCGTATAGGCTGTCGACTGGAGAAGTTTTGATAGCTCCTAAGACCTGTCTCAGGCCTTCACGGTGTATAGGGTCGAGCTGTTTGAGGTAGGACCTCCTGGCTGATCTGTAGATAAAAATAGCATAATCTAGTTTTGAGCGGACCAGAGATCTGTATAGTTTAAGGAGCGTTTGTCGGTCAGCTCCCCATTCTGTGTGGGCCACCACTCGTTGAGGTTGTTGGGTTCGGATGAATTTGTTTTTTAGATATTTTATGTGAGCGATGAATGTTAATTTCCTATCTAATACAAACCCAAGAAATTTTTCTTCGTTTCGTATCTTAAAGTTTGATGAGAGGGTCATTGTGCATTTTTTAGTTTACGGAAATGTACGCATCGTGTTTTGTTTCTGGAGATTCCGAAACCATTTGTGTTGGCCCAATGAGTAATTTTATGGATGTATTGTTGCAGTTGACGCTTGGCAGTTCGCATATATTTTGATCTGGAAATGATGCAGAAGTCGTCAACATAGAGGTAATCCTTTATTCCAGGAGGGAGACACTTTATGATTCTGTTTATTTTTCATTGAATAGTGTCACTGGCAAAATACTCCCTTGGGGAACTCTTTCTTCCTGCTTGTGGAGATTAGAAAAGGTTGATCCGACTCGGCCTTGGAATTTCCTGTCCGAGAGAAAACTCTTTATGCTTCGCAGCCCTATGCTATGCAGGTCTTTCATTATCCCGAACTTTCAGGTGGTGTTGTAAGCCTTCTCTAGATCAAAGAAGATTGCTCTAAGGTGTTGTTTTTAAAATGTTGGCCTCTCTTATAGAAGTTTTCAATTTGACTACATGATCGATTGTCGATCTCCGCTTTCTGAATCCGCATTGAAAATTAGTGATAAGTTTGTTGGACTTGAGAAACCAGACCAATCTTTTGTTGGATTTGAGCTATCTCTCCCTGGCTTAGATATAAGGATAATTGTTGCTATTTTCCATGATTCTGGGAATTTACTGTTTATCCTGATATCAATATTGTCAGAAGGTAGTCGAGTGAATTTTTGGGTAGATGTTTTAGAAATTCTTAATAGATTTCATCTGGGCCGACTGCTGTGTTGCGTAATGTTTCGATAGCTTCTTGTAGTTCTGCTGGTGTAAAGGGTTGGTTGTATTTTTTTAAATTATTGGACTTGAAGCTAAGTTTTTGTTTCACAGCGTTGTCTTTGAAAGTAAGGAAATGTGGATTGGAGTTCTTGATGGAAGAATTCGCTGAAAATGTCTCAACTAATGAGTCTGCTATGTCTTTCTAGTAAGTTGTTTCCATTTTGTTTTTTGTGAGGTGTTTGAGAGCATTTGGTTGGCTCTTTCCGGATATTTTCCGCATCATCGTCCAGATAGTGTTTGTTCTTGTAGAGGAAGCAAGTTGGTAGACGTAGTTTGCCAACTTTTCTTCTGTGCTTCCTCTATGATTTTTCTTGTTTTGCCTTGAGAAGTTTGAAAGGGTTGAGGTTATTTATCAAATTTTCCTAAGGCAGCCTTACGTAGGCGGATAGCAATTCTACAGTCATCGTTAAACCGAGAAGTGCTATGTTCGTTTGAGGCTGAGTTTTTTGCTATTGTTTCGTTTGCTATTGAGATGAGGGTTTCGGTGATGTGTTTTGTTTGGTCTATGATATTAGGGTCTTTTAGCAGTTTCTATTTACACATGGTTTCAAAGACTTGTCATTTTACTTTGTTTATTTTCCAGTGAAGGAGTCTATCTTCATGGAAGGTTGTAAACTTTTGAGTATTATAGAGAAGTGATCACTGTCGCTGAGATTGTTATAGACTTTCTACCCATAGTCCATATAGCTAACGGGATTGCATAAGCTTAGGTCAATGGCTGAGTTGGAGTCTGTAAATGAGTTGCGGTAAGTATTGGATTTGTTATTTAGAATGCAGAGGTTATTAGTATTGATGGCTTTTTCAAGATCTTTGCCTTTTTTGTTGGTTTTCAGACACTCTAATACAGTGCAGTGACTGTTTAGGTCACCCAACAATTAGTAGGGTTTAGGTATTTGTTCTATTTTTTATCTATTTTAGTGTCACTTATAGGGCCGTGTGGTGGGTTGTAGATGTTGCAGATGTTTATTGGCTTATGTAGGGTTGAGAGTAATTGCTTGAAGTTTAGAGTCTATATGGATTTGGTGTTATTTGGTGGATTTATGTCATTCCTAATAAGGATCGAGACACCCCCGGAAGCTCTGTTTCTGTCTTTCTTAAAATGAGTGTACAGTGTGTAGTTTTTGAATTTAATGTTTTTCGATTCTTTGAGGAATATTTCTTGGGGGCAAACTATTTTGGGCTTGTAATGGTCGAAAGGTGTTGGAGTTCTTCATAATTAGCCTGGATTCCTCTGCAGTTCCCCTGTATGAGAGTTGGGCTACGTGTTTTGGTTGAGTTGTTGTCGGAGTTTATTATGATGGATTGGGGTTATTTTTCTTTTTGTTTCTGATATTATTTGATTCTTCTGTTTCCATTCTTTCTGGAAGGTTAAATGTTTTTAATCTCGGCTGTTTGATTTAGGAGGGTCGAAACTTTCAGCCGTTCCCGTCCAGTTCATGATAGGGCATGATCCATTTTCGATTGAGGGGAGCGTTCATGTTTGTCACAATCCAGCTCAAGGTTTGGGTTATCTAATTTAGATGAAGGTGGTCGGATTGGCGATCTGTGGGAGTTATGTTTTGCTGGTGATTTTCTTTTTAGGGCAGTAGTTTGTGTTTGAGCAGTAGGGTTTGTTGGTTGGTTGGCTAGTGATTTTACTTTGGTTGTTTCCCTGTTTTTTTTCTTTATTTGCACTGACTGGTCTTGGTTAGGTTTGAAGTTCAGCCGAGTGCAAGTTTTTCAGTTGTTCCTGGAATTTCGGCCAGTCATTCAATTCCAGCTAGATCAATTTCTCTACGTGAGCTCTATATTTATTATCTTGATTAATTGTATCCACCCTCCGTGCAACAGAGGCATAGCTTTTTTCACCATTGTAAGTACCGAATATTTTCTTTGCTTCCAGGAAAGACACATTCTTCTTGTGTTTCACCTCAAGTATTTCTTTTTCTTTTTTGTAGGCTTCGCAAGATCTTGCGTAAGCCGTGTGATTTTGTCGGTAGTTCACACATCTCGTTTCCTTCAAGCAATCTTCCTCCATATGATCCGTGTCTTTTTTATCACATTTGGCATGTGTGTCGTCCTCAAGTGGCTTCCCTGTGGTGTCCCTATTTTTGGTATTTGAAGCACCTCAAGATAGCCGGGACGTACTGTTCGACCCTCTCTACACAATAGCCTATCTTCACCTCCTTGGGAATGTGGGGTTGGTTGAATGTATGGATGTAGTTGTTGGTTTCGATTTTTTCTTTTCCTTTTTTAATAGTTATGCTTTTGATGTTTGTGACCACCTGTTTTCCCAAGGCTGCCGACATTTCTACTTCTGCTGTCAACGCCAACTCCCTACTCCTGATAAGAAGATGGAAGAGGTTAGTTTTTCATGCGAGTATGTTCTGCACTTTGTTGTATGAAAAATTTTCATTTTTTAATATACTTTCTGCATGCCTCCGGCTCTCCACCTCGGCGAGCAAGTTTCCGTTTCGGATTTTCTTCACGTTTTTCAGGGTAGCCCTTGTTGATAATACTTTTTCTATTAGGAAAGGCGAAAAATTGGCTCGGCAGACCTCCTCTAAAGATTCAATGACAATGAATCCGGGGAAGTCTGCCGCCACACCCTCGAATCTGATCCTGACAGGTTTCGTTTAGTTTTTTCATTAGAGGACGCCATAGGTGCTGTATATTTTTCGCTGGCCCTGTGCTCCATCACCCACCACGGAGTCCAACTTGTGTTAGGAATGAACCAAGGGGGAAACCACTTCACCTTGGTTGAAACGGAGATACACGACTAGTATACCCGAACTGAGAATAAGTTTTCGAGCCGTTGCTAATTTCAGGTTCTCAGCACTGGTCAAATTCCTATCTTCTCAACGCAATTGACCCTCAGCCACCGCCTTCTAGCACCTAAAGAGATAAAGGTTGGGAACGTGCTGCAAGTGCAGATTTAAAAGTTCGGTCGGGATAAAACATATAAGTGCTAGAGCTCGACATGACCAGCCGATTAATCAGATCGGGCCTATCCGACCGACCGTCACACCAAGTAAGGGCCAAAGTAGTGTGTTGCAAGTCATTGACCTCTCTGTCGCCATATCAATGACTGCTCAACCCCCAGCTCACTAGCCACGGCCAACAAGTGGTTTCATGGGGGAGGGGGCTTACCTCTCCGCAGAGGTACAGTTGGTGTATTCTGCTGCCCCAGCCGACAGGGCGCAATAATCCCGGATAGTATCGGAAAATTCTCGAGTAAATATAATTACTCCATTTATTTAGGTTTGTTGAGAGAACGGCTTCGAGCTGACAAAGAAAAGAAGCAGAAGGTACCCCGCAAAAACAATTACCGACGCCGACTACGCCGATGACATAGCAATACTGGCAAATACACCCAACCAAGCCGAAACATTACTGCATAGTTTGGAACGAGCTGCCGCAGGCATAGGCCTCTATGTCAATGCACACAAAACGGAATATATATGCTATAATCAAACGGGTGACATCTCCACTCTAGACGGAACCCCTCTTAAACTAGGAAGCAGCGTCGCATCAACCGAAAAAGACATCGACACGAGGTTAACGAAAGCATGGACAGCTATCAATAGGCTATCGATTATATGGAAATCAGACCTAACCGATAAAATGAAACGCAGCTTCTTCCAGGCAGCGGTCGCATCGATACTGCTATATGGATGCACTACATGGACTCTAACAAAACGGCTGGAGAAGAAGCTAGACGGCAATTACACAAGAATGTTGCGAGCAATCTTGAACAAGTCCTGGCGGCAACACCCCACAAGACACCAACTGTACAGCCACCTGCCTCCTATCACGAAAACTATTCAAGTTAGACGAACCAGACATGCAGGACACTGTTGGAGAAGCAGGGACGAACTCATAAGAGATGTACTCTTATGGACCACCACACATGGCCGTGCAAAAGCAGGACGACCAGCACGAACATACATTCAGCAACTATGTGAGGATACGAGATGTTGTCCAGAAGACCTGCCTGAGGCGATGAACGATAGGGAAAAGTGGCGAGAGAGGGTCAGGGATATCCGTGCTACCAGCATGACATGATGATGATGATGATGATGATGATATCTATCCGTGTTGATAGTCCAGAAGCATCGGGCTAAGTTCAAATTTCAACTGAATTTCGCATTAACGTCCCTAAGAAAGTTA
>OY757909.1:70238325-70240825 GCA_963585895.1 Sepioteuthis lessoniana
GTTCTTTCTTTCTTTCTTTCTTTCTTTCATTCTTTCTAAGTCCTATACAAACCAGTGTTGATAGTAATCTATCTATCTATCTATCTATCTATCTATCCTTACATACATACATATATACAAATACACTCGTATGTCTGTATGCACATTTGCATACATACCTACAGAAAGACAGAAAGACAGAGAGAAGGAGAGAGGAAGAGCGATTTGTCCTTTGCACGTCCCTGATCAGTCGCTAGAAGTATTCTCAAGACATTCTCTAACTGCGTTAGGTTTTTTTCGTTTGGCTTTCATAAGTGTGCTTACGCTACGTAATAATTATCACGATATTAATGGAAACTTAATTTTAGAGACCTCAAATACAACCCTCATCGCTAGAAAAAAAAATTTGAAAATTACATGTGTATCATCACAAGTTTCCAATATTGAATAAGCATAACACGAAATTCTAAAAGAAAGAAAGAAAGAAATGGGGGAATGCTGAGAAAAGAAAAAAAAAAAAAGGAAGAAAATAACGCAATAATAGGAAAAAAAGGAATTAAGGGAAAAATTAGAGACTAAAAAAACAACTGCAAAAAAACGTGGATGCTGATAAAAAAATAAAGAAGAAGAAGAAGAAGAAGAAGAAGAAGAAGAAGAAGAAGAAGAAGAAGAAGAAGAAGAAGAAGAAGAAGAAGAAAAATGCATTTGGATGAAAAGAAAAGAAATGTATTACTGATGTCACTCTGTTCTGATTTTCATTGTCTTGTTGTCTATTGGAAAAACATGTCTCCTACTGCACACACCTTCCCACCCCCACTCGTTCCGATATTCCCATAATAGATAAACCTACTTCTAAAATCTTTCTAGATATACTGTATACTTTTCGAGATATACATATGCATATATTTCTCTATAAATAGATATAAGCATATATCTATAAATATACATGTATGTATATACAAATGTATGCATGAGCCCAAGTAATTTTTAAAAGCTCTCCTTTTCAATAAACAATAAGTTTTTTTTTTCTTTTTTAGACTCGACAATTACACCGTTCTTCTTCTTCTTCTTCTTCTTCTTCTTCTTCTTCTTCTTCTTCTTCTTCTTCTTCTTCTTCTTCTTCTTCTTCTTTCTATCTATCTATCAATCACTTCCGCGGTTCTATTTTTCACTTCTCTCTCTCTCTCTCTCTCCTCTCTCTCTCTCTCTCTATCATTTTATATATCTATCTCTTACACTGTTCTATTCTCTCTCTTTCTTTCTTTCTTTCATTCTCTCTCTCTTTCTCTCTCTCTCCTCTCTCTCTCTCTCTATCATTTTATATATCTATCTCTTACACTGTTCTATTCTCTCTCTTTCTTTCTTTCTTTCTCTCTCTCTCTTTCTCTCTCTCTCTCTCTCTCTCTATCATTTTATATATCTATCTCTTACACTGTTCTATTCTCTCTCTTTCTTTCTTTCTTTCTTTCTTTCTCTCTCTCTCTCTCTTCTCTCTCTCTCTCTCTCTCTCTCTCTCTCTTTCTCTCGCCTTCTCTTATTCAAGCACTCACTCTTTCAGCCCTATCTCACTACAACCTGAACATTTGATTTCTTTTTCTCAGTCTCTCCGCCAACCCAAACACCTGTATGTATGAAAACTGCCCTTTGCTATCCCGTTGATTAGAACTCCTCACTTTTTTTTTCCGATGTTAAAAATTTTCCCTCATAATTCTTCAACTCGTAAACATCTTTAAAGGTCCTTTTATCATCATCATCATCATCATCATCATCATCATCATCATCATCATCATCATCATCAAATTCCTTTAGAATTGCATACATATCAGTTTTTTTTTTTTTTATCAAATTCTTTTTTTTTAATTTCCGCTTTATGTAAACTAGTTCTTTTATCTTTTTCTCATCCAATTTGTGTTGGTCACGGATGAGCTTTCTGTTGCTTCTTCCGTAGACGCCAATAATTTGATTCACGCATTTCTATCCACGAGGGGGTTAAAATAGAAAGAATATATATATATATATATATATATATATATATATATATATATATATATATATATATAATAAAAATAATAAAATATGAAAGTGAATTTTTTTTAAAATAATAATTAGATAACGTTGGGAAAAACTTGCGTCCTTAACTTTCAAAAGTAAAAAAAAAAAAAATTCATTTTCCTACTTTTCAGTTTTCATTAATTTAAAAACGATCTAATTTTAATCACTTATCACTATTTAAATTTTTTTGCTGTCTTTTTATTTATTCATTTTAAAAAAATTTCTTAATATAAAGATCTCCCTTCTTACTAAACAGACATAACAGCACAACTTTCTAGCAGTGATATTAGTAACTTAAATTCACTACACATCGAGCTTTGCATAGCCCCTTTTTTGCATCACCTTCCATATATTAATTATAACAATTACTGGCCAGAGAGAGAGAGAGAGAGAGAGAGAGAGAGAGAGAGAGGGCTAGAGAGAGATGTAAGCAGCCTTGCATCGGCACACAAACACATAAATGCATCCA
>OY757909.1:70245825-70268325 GCA_963585895.1 Sepioteuthis lessoniana
TTTTTTTTCTTTTTTTTTTCTTTCTTCCTATTCTTGTATAACTGTAAAATTATCTTTGCTTATTTTTCATTATTTCTTTTGAATTATTTTTATATCTTCTTGTTGTTTATGCTTGATCTTATTTTCCATCCATCTATCTATCTATCTATCTATCTAATAATCAACATTCTAACAGAGAAACACACGTACACACAGACGCGGACATTCGCAGAAGTATTCATAAGCTAAATCTTCTCTTCATTTACATATGAATGTATGCTCCCGGTAAAATTATATGCAAATATTATATACATCTCTCTCTCAATCTCTCTCTCTCTCTCATTCTGTTTCTCTCTCTCTCTCTCTCTCTTTATATATATATATATATATATATATATATATATATATACACACACATACATATATATATATATATATGTATATATGAAATATATATATATATATATATATATATATATATATATATATATATATACCATACTTAGAGTAGATAAAACTTTCTAGGGATTTAAGTAGTTCTTTGGCTGCTGGTTCCGCATTCGCTCACAAAACTTCTGCCAATAAAAATTAGCGGTTAAGATCCGTATTACATTCGATTCATTTCTACAGTTAAAATTTTCTGAATTTTTAATTAACACTATATATATATATATATATATATATATATATATATATAAAGATACACGCGTGTATGTGTGTATTTGTATGTATATATATATATATATGTATATGCATGTTTATATGAGTGTTTGTGTAGCTTTCCAAACACACAAACACGTACACACGCACACACTAATGCATATATATATATATATATATATATATATATATATATATATATATATATATATATATATATATGCGTATGTACATGTATATATGAGATTCATCTCTGTAAAGTTAGTTATCAGTGCGATGAAAAAGGTGGGACAATTTGAGCATACTGATCAATTTGTTCATTTGTTCATTTTCTCAAAGTTTCCTTTGTCTTGCCGGGTCTTTCACTTCTCGCACGAAATCATATTGTCGGAAAATCTAGTATTTGTCAGATTTTAAATTTATTTAAGTACTCATGAAAATCAGTTTGTCGGGGCGCTTGCACACACACACACACACACACACACACACAGAGAACGAAAGATGTCAAGAAAAACACCCAGTCAAGTGTGTGTTTGTACTCAGACATGGATAATTATATAGCATTGTATATATATATATATATATGTGTGTGTGTGTGTGTGTGTGTGTGTGTGTGTGTGTGTGTGTGTGTGTGTGTGTGTGTGTCACTTATAAGTATTTTAACAAGAAGCAATCTCTTTCTAATCGTTTTGTTAGTTACCTGGAACATTACGCTAGAAGAAAAATGTTTTATAACAAGACTTGCATCTTGTGGTTTTTAATTCTGAAAAAAAAAGCATACGGACAAAAAGCAGGGAAAAATACGCATATTTTGTGATTGTTTGAATACGAAAACTTCCTATAGGTTTTTATCAACATGATTAAATAGAAAGTGCTTGTCATAAGTATTTGAGCCAGCACACCCTCTGTTTTTTCTTTTTTAATTATTTCCCAAGATTGCAAAGGTCATTATTGATTTTGAGCTGGGACTCAAATTGACTAGCACTGCAAATCTTCTGAAAAGCAATGTAAGTTTGCCCTTTCAAAATAAACCAAACAACAACAACAACAACAATAAAAACAAAAACAAAAAGAAAAAAATCACTTCTCGATCTTTCAGGTACAAAGCATTAGTATAAAGGCAATCATTTTTGCTTCTAGGTCTCAGGAAGCAAGCAATTTACCTTTGTATGTCTAGAGGGGATAAAAATTGGTAAATGTAAAAACTATATCAATTTTTGCCTGTTACAAGGACACAACCTGGTTTATTCCTCTAGTATAAACAAAGTCATTGCCAAACCAACAATTACCGCTAATTTATAGGTACATATGTAGATATATACATACGAATGTCATCGCCACACAATCTAGCTATCTCTCTCTATCTCTCAATCTATTCATTGATATCTATGTATGTTTGTTGATATGTCATGAAACATTATCTATCTATCTATCTATCTGCATATTTAATTATATAAAATTTAATTTCATATTACGTTTAAGCTCAGGTGAATATGAAACAACAAAAATGTGCATATATGGAATTCTCGATGAAAATACGTTTTCTCTACATTATATTTACACTTATGCAAACACATACATGGATGTATACACAATCATACCCAATTACTACAATACACGCGCGTGCGCACACACACACACACACACACACACACACACACACACACACACACACACACACATATATATATACTTTTAAGTATTTCAACAAAACAATTTTCGACTAATTGCTCTGTTTGGAAAGCTAACAGGAACATTATGCAAGAACTATCTGTTTCTGTATTTGTTTTTACCTTTTCTATCATAGAGCAAATTGCGTATTGGAACATGCAGGTACTCGCGTTGATTTATATACTTAAGTAGACATCTGTCGAAATAAGTCTGAAATTGTATTTCTGATATGTTGCCCGTACCTTTCGCAGAAAAACATCCCCAAACTATAATGCTGCCTCATCCAAATTTCACTGTTGGAACTATGTTCTTTGGTCTGAAGGTATCGCCATCTTTCCCCCATGATTCCAAGAATTACTCCCAAACAATTCAATTTTGGTTTTGTCTGTCCATAATACTATTTCCCAATACGATTTTTCCTTATGAGATTTATATCTATGAGATAATTATTTTCTGTTTTTATACATATTTAGTCATTGTGCATCTGTGTCCAATTAATTTTATGAAAAGTATGTTTATTTATTGGTTGGAAATACAATAAATTACAAATTCGTATGTGTACGAGCATTTGTCCCCCCCGCTGTATATATATATATATATATATATATATGTGTGTGTGTGTGTGTGTGTGTGTGTGTGTATGTGTGTGTGTCTGTCTGTTTGATGTAGCTGGAAAAGTGCAAAACTTGCCGGAAACGACGTACAAAACACGATAGGACGATTAATGTATTCTATGTACAACTAGATGCCTAGGTTTTTTTTATTAAGCAAGATTTGTCAACACAAGAAATGACTAAATATATCAATAGGCTCCAAATTCAAGTACTCTCACACTGTAACAGAAAACAATGTTCACTGATATCGTGTGGTCCTGGTGGAGTGTCCTGGATTTGTTTGTAATGCTGCTTCAGCGTCTCAACCATTCTTGATTTCACGATCATTTATCAATAGGGATGCATCCATTACATCTCTCTCTCTCTCTCTCTGTCTGTCTGTCTGTCTGTCTGTCTGTCTCTCTCTCTCTCTCTCTCTCTCTCTCTCTCTCTCTCTCTCTCTCTCTCTCTCCCCATATATATATATGTAAAGGGAATGAATGCGAATGTAAATACAATAATAAAACTTCTCCGAAGATAATTTTCTTTTGTCTCCTAATTTTATAAAACTTCCTATTATTATTATTATTATTATTATTATTATTATTATTATTATGATTTTTTCACATCAGTTTTAGCTAATGGTCTTTCACTGGAGTTTGGGTGACAGCAAGTTTCCTCAAGTTTCCAGGACTCTTCTCAGTATTCTGGTCGTTCTCAATAATGTAGTTGTTTGGAATGTCTCCATTCGTCCTCTTACTTCCAAGTCCTCCACTCCCTTTTGATAATCCTTTGGTGACTTTGGTGAAGCACCAATCACGATTGGTATAATTGTCACCTTCATGTTCCATAATTTGTTCAATTCCCTAGCAAGGTCACGGGACTTATCCTTCTTTTCACTTTCCTTCAGTTTTATTCTATGGTCATCCAGGACAGCAAAGTCCACAATTTTGCAAGTTCTCTATTTTTTGGCGATTATTATTAAGTCTGGTCTTCTGGCCGAGATTAGGTAATCCGTTTGTATGTCAATGTCCCATAGGAGTTGATGCGTGTCATTCTCTACGACAGATGCTGGGTTGTGCATATACCATTTGTTCGTATGGTCAAATTGAAATTTCTTGCACATCTCCCAGTAGATCACGTTCTGTACTAATTTGCCGCATTCGCTTATCATGTGATTGATCGTTTCGTCTCTAACACCACATAACCTACATTTGATATTTTGTTGCGTTACCATTATTAGTATTTTACTTCTTGCGATTTTTACCTGGCGGTTTTTCACCGAAATATGAGTGACAGCAAGTTTCCTTAAGGCTCTCAGATTCTTCTAAGTATTCAAGCTGATTTTTATAGTGTCGTGATCTAAATGGTTCCGGTACTTTTATGTACGGCTGTTAAACTGATCAAGAAACCCACTTAATAAGAAATTGGGAAAAGTGAATGGGAGATGGGGAAGAAAAAAGGATGGAAAAGAGGAAAACTGGAAGGTCAGAAAAGCGAAAGTGAAACCAACTGAAAAGAAAAGTAAAAATATATAAGTAAAGTAAGTAAAGTTGGCGACTGTAGTCGAGAGCGACCCAAAGGCTCACTTTTCAGTAGCTACTACAACAAGTCGTAAGGGGGGGCACAACTCCTTTCCCTGGATTGCTACACTTTACCCTTGATACGTAACTTATAATGCTGAGTGTTAAGCAAGGATGTATCAAGTACCATTTTTTAAGTCTTTGGTATGATTCGACCTGGGATTGAACCCCGGTCTCCCGGACCATTGACGAACACTTAAGATATATAAGCATGTATAAAAGATAAAGAGATGGAAACGATTGAAGTGTATAGATATGTTCGCTGGCTAGGAATAATAAGATAGACGACCAGATATAGTAATAATGAAAAACAACAAAAAATAGAACTTGCCGAATTGTGGACTTTGCTGTCCCGGCTGGCCGCAGAGAAAATTAAAAGAAAGCGAAAGGAAGGATATGTACCTGGACCTTGCAAGGGGATTGAAAAAAAAACTGTGGAACATGAAAGTGACAGTGTACCTATTTGAATTGGTGCTCTTAGTACAGTCACCAAAGGATTATTAAAAGGACTAAAGGACTTGGAAATTAGAGGACGAGTGGTGACCCTCCAAACTACAGCATTATTAAGATCGGCCAGAACACTGAGAAGAGTCCAGGAGACTCAAGGAGACTTGTTGTCACTCAAACTCCAGTGAAAGACCATCAACTAACGCTGATGTAAAAAACTCTCAAAATCGAATACAAATTATAACAGATCTATTCAACCGATAGATGGGAACCTTACAGGCACTAACAATCCGGGTCAGTGTAAACCTTAGAGTCATGGATATGAACGGGTACTCTACACTCTCCTATGCCCCAAATTTGGAAGCTCACAACCAGATGCACATTAATGTCATACCTTGAAAACCACGTTTTGCAGCCGTCGGCTAGGGCTGTAGAATACACCAACTGCATTTCCGCTGAGAGGTAAGCCCCTCCACCCTTAACGAGTGTCTTGGATAGGACATTAAACCATCTGATGGTGAGGCTTCATCCTTGAAGATTTGGGGAATGTGGATTACCCCTTTATTGCCATGGCTGCCAGGTCAACTCCAATACCTAGTGGTAGCACCGGATAGGAAAATGTCCGTTCCATTAAATCCAGATTTACTTTAACCCAGAATGCTAGTAGCTGTTAGCGTCTCATCTAAGGGTTAAATGAATATTTTAAAACCTATGAATATTTTATAGGACAGTGGGTTGAAAAAAAAAACTCATTAGAAAAAAACTGCACAAATATGTAAATATTGGATGAAAGCAATTTTTTAACCTGTGCGCATGAAATAACCCTTGATAGGTTGATATACCGTTAAAATCAGTCACCAAATAGGTCAAGTTTGTAGGATAGCGTTGGAGTACACCCACCATGTGAATATGAATATGTCAATCAATGTGACAGATGAAGATTTAGATGGAATAAACTCAGAGTTTTGTGAAATTTTCTTTTGTCATTTCATCTGGCCAAAACATTAAAACAATCACTAAAGATTTTTCTGGTAAAAATGATACAGCCCAGTCGACTTGGGCTGTAGAATACGCCGACTGCATCTTCGTAGAGGTAAGACCGCCCTCTATGAATGTCCAACAATCTGTTGGTGAGGCTCCAGCTTTGAAGTACCCCTTTATTACCATTGCTCTCAGGTCCACTCTAACATCTGATCCATATTTACCCAACCCCTCCGCTCGGGCAGGATATGACACAAGGTCAATTTTTTAAGCGGAGTTTAGCAGGTTTGAATTCAGAGTTTTCCTATTCCTAGACTAGTTGCCTCACCAAGGCTGAAGAACCTAGTCTGCCCTACTATTTACCCATAGCTGGAGGGAGAATAATTGGATTCATACCTTTCCCAAGGGTATTAGTGCAAGTGAAATGCAAGTCTTGTCCAGGAATTGAACTCGGATCGCCGTGTTCATATCCGGTGACGATAACCATTACACCACAGGCACCTCCTTAAAGTGGTAACATCTGATCGGGTCTTATAGGTTAAATAGAACTTTTCGATCAGTTATCTGTGTGCAAACAAATGACTGATGTTTGATTGAATTGTTAGTGATACATAGCAATATATGGAATAATTTAACAGTGTGCAAACGAATAAGTAATTTTGAATAGAATTATTAGTGTTAGATGGCAATTCTTGAAATTCTTCAACTGTGTACCTACAAACTATGTGTGCAAACAAATGACAGATGTTAAATTGTGACTTTTATATAGTAATGCTTGGAACCATTTAACCGTGTGCAAAAAAGAACTCAGACTCGTTTAAAAATGTTATCTACAAAATGTGTTTCAAATAACATATATTTAATATATATGTATAAATAGGATTTGGCATTAAATAACCTACAATGGTTTATATGCCATAAAATCCAACCAAGCAACCAATCATGTAAGAGTAAGACCTCTTCTGCCGGATATACAATCAGCGTATTCAAAATTTCAGTTACAGGGTTCCAGATTCGATGATGTTTTCAGTGCACTTTGATTGAATCACTTGAATAGCAGTTTCATGTCGGCTTCATGCCTCGTTTGGTTTATTTGTTTAATAGCATATCAATCTTTGTGGGTTATTTAATGCCCAAATCCATTCTTGTAAAAGAGCCGCTGTGGTATTATTTAACCCATAGCTGGGGAAATAAGGGGTTTCATACCTTTTTCAAGAGTATAAATTCGAAAATGAATGTAATAGCGCGATATGGAGTTCGAAATCGCAGTGCAGTAGTTTAGCCAATTCACTATGAGGAGTTCCCCTATACTCGTAAGCCAACGCTGAACCAAAAAGAGAGTACATAATTCATCATTCTCTTGTAGGCGTGAAGGATTCCCTTAACTCTACTCGTCCTTCATCGCTATCACTTTTAGCAAGTCCTCTAGATGGTATCCAGTGTTTGCACAGACCTGATGAATATAAGTCATACTGGTTGGCCAACACAGTTGGGTTCCGGTGTTGGAATTCACAGGAAAACATCGCTTGTGGGTTTATTCAACAAAAGACATCTATTCTTTTACGTTGAGTATTACAGATTTTTGAAGAAATGGGTTAAACCGGGATTACATGAATACTCAATTTCGTGTGATCCTATTCATATCTTCGAACCTTTCAACTACTGATCTTTCTCTTGATTGATTTATAAGGTAATCTATCTATCTATCTATCTATCTATGTTCACTCTGATATCACAGTTGTGAGGAACCAATAAGTGAATATTGTGAGCACAACTATTTCCCGTATGATCATCTTTATGCAAGTGTGAAGAACCTGAAATACGGCCGGTCAAATATGCGGAATCTGAATTCATCATATTAGTGCAAAAATATTTCAAATTCTTTAAAGGAAGCCGGTGAAGTGTTGTTCAGCGACAGATAACTAATCGCCATGGTTTTAGAAGGATTACTCTCTAATTTTAACCCTTTTTGCAATGGTTATAACCCAAAAGAAAAAATCTAAACTTTTTTCTGAATTTGAGGAATGCTTAAAAAGTTATGAAGATATAAAGCGTATGTGTTACTCCTCAGATGAATCTAATATATTACAAATTAAAACTATTTAAAAAAAAGACTGGAATTAAAAAAGGGATAAGTACCTATTCACGTTATGATTTTAAATCAACAAGTTATAATAATAATAATAATAATAATAATAATAATAATAATAAACCTCACTATGGTAGTGAAAACTATAATACTACTCCACCCAGTGAAGACAAATATTATTTGTTGTATCTGTGGTAAAAACAAATGGGCCAAAAGCTTATCAATGCAAAAATTAAAAGATAAGGGATTTTTGTCAGAATGTAAAAACTTACTCAAAAGACCAAACTTTTCTTTTGCTTTTGGATAAAAATAATTGTTTGGTTGAATATGGTACTTCAGAACATATAATAAATGACGGATCAAAATTTATTAATTTTGATATCAATTTTGAATCGTAGAATCACTTCGTTGAATTGGCCGATGATAGTCGAGTGAACAATATTGTACTGAAAAGAGAAGATGCTTGTATGTATTTCCAATATAGCAACTGATATATATTCGTAAATGCATTTTAAAAATGCTTTATACATCCCAAATTTAAACAAAATATTTTTAGCTTAAGCTGCAACAAAAAATGATGTGAAAATATGTGACTTGTCAGGCCCTATCCAAACTCCAGGAGAATAAAATTATAAATATGTACTTGATTTTATTGCTGATTATTCGGGCCTTATAATGTTATATTTTTAAGACATAAATCTGATTATTTACTCGCTACAAAAAATATCTAGCGGACATCGATCTTTATGGCCAAGTGAAATGTTTACGAACTGATAAAGAGAGGGAATTATAGTCCGAAACCTTTGAAAAATTGCTAATTGAAAACCGCATTAAACACCAGAAATCTTCATATTCCCTGTATCAAAATGTCCCGTTCAGTATTCATTTTCAATGGCAAGGTGTCAACTTATTGAGTCAAAACTGCTCCAAAACTTACGATCTTATGCACTTCTTACCTCAGCATATATCAGAAATCATTTTATAATAAAAACACAAAAAAAACTCGGTTTAAAGGTTTCACTGGTTTGAAACAGAATTCAAGTAAAATGCATATTTACAGATCTACTTGTTTTTATTATGTACAGCACAAAAACAAATTAGAGCCTCAAAGTGAAAAAGACATTTTTGTTGGATATGATAAACAAATTCCAGCTTATTTGATATATTTTCCAGAAACAAAGGTGATTAAAAGAGTTAAGTGTGTCAAATTTACTGACTCTTATGATAATCGCCTTTTACCTGAATCGAGCGAAGATGACCAGATGGTATTGTTCGACTCTATAAGCAAAAGATACAAGGAAAAGCCTAAAGAGGACAAAAATAATAAAGATGAGAGACAGATACCTTGCTATCCAATCAGAGAAAGAAAAAAAAAAAAACGATTTTTTTTTAGTTAGAAATTTTGAATTTTGTGGGATTAGATATTGTTATACAACGCTTACAATTCCCACTAATTATATTGAAGCTATTAACTTAGAAGATTCGAAATATTGTGTCTCTGCTATGCAAAAGGAATTTGATTCTCTAGTTAAAAAAAAAGGCACTTTTGAATGAAAAAATGCCCCGAAGGATAAAAACATAGAGGCCGATAGGTGTATACACTAAAATATAAGGATAACGGAAGTTATGAGTATAAAGCTCGATTTGTGACAAAGGGCTACTCGCAACTATTACAAATAACAGTACTACACGATTTACTATTTGATCATATGGAAATCAAGAGGGCATATTTGAATACCTCCTTAGACGTTGAATCTATATAGACTCACCAAAAAGTTTTGAAGATAAAAGTAAGAATTGTATTTGGAAACTTAAAAAGTCCTTATATGGATTAAAACAGAGTGGTCGAAGTTGGAATCAGACATTCCATATTTATTTGATTGAACAAAGCTTCAAACTGTAAAAATATCAACAATCAAATATTTATTATTTTATTATTATGGGTAGATAATATATTGATTGTTTTAAAAACTGAAGCAGATTTAATAAAAATTAAAGCAGGTCCAAACACAAGATTCAAAATGAGTGATCGTGGGAAATCATCCTGGTTTTTAGGAATACAGTTTGAATGTAAAAATGCAACTATTAAAATGAACCAATCCAGATTTATCGAGAAGATATTATTAGAATTTAACCGGGGAGATAGCAAAACGCGCTCAACTAAAAACCGTATTTTTTGTATTGATTATATCTTTTTCTTAGAATAAGAATGGGGGAGGGTGACAAAAATAAAACTAGCAATAATAATTTTGTTTGCTTTGATATGTATTTAATGTATTTTTGAAAAGGACGATTCCATTTTATGCCAAGACAGGAGGCTTGTTGGATTATCTTTGAGTATAAGCTGTCCAGAGGATCGTAGTTCCCAATGAACTTTCCTGTCAGTACTCGGCTCTTCCGGAAAAAAATGGCCACTTAGGAAAGTGGACTTAAAGCATTTGAAATCAATGTCTACTATCCTCATATCCTTAATTGTTGGTTGGGAGTATATCGAGTGATGTAATGGTTAACAAGCTAGACTAGCAAACCTTCACGAGTGAGTTGGAGTGTCATTGGGTACCCCATTCTTTCAGCCTTGTGCCCACATCGAAGCAAAAAGCTTAGTGAATTACAAATTGCTGGCTGGGGACCTCGGATGGTGTAATGATTAGCAATCTAAACTAGCAAGCCTTCATGAGTGAGTTCGAGTCTCACTGGATGCCTCATAAATTCGGCTTTGTGCCACATCAAAGCAAAAAGCTCCGTAAATTACTAAGACACCTCTGATGGTGTGATTATTAGACAGCTTGACTAGCAAACCATCAAGAGTGAGTTCGAGCCTCATTGGGTGCCCTATTCATACGGCCTTGTGCCACATCGAAACAAAAAGCTCCATAAATTACTATGGCGCCTCTGGTGGAGTAATTGTTCGAGAGATCGACAAGCAAACCTTCGGGTTCGAGCCTTATTGGGTGCCCCATTCATACGCCCTTGTACCACATCGAAGCCAAAAGCTCCGTAAATTCTATCGCGCCTCTGATGGGGTAACTGCTCGAGAGCTCGACTAGCTAACCTTCAAGAGTGAGCTCGAGTTTCATTGGGTGCCCCATTCATACGCCCTTGTGCCACATCTGGGAAAAACGCTTATTGAATTACAACTCAATTGCTGATGACGGGATTTGTAAGAACGAAGTCATCGGAATTATCAACGTAGGAATCTCTTAAGAGGACAAATTTTGACGAGAATTCTACCAAGGTTTGTATGGAATTTTATAGATTGCAATTAACTTCCTACATAGATTTAGAGATAAATAATATTCGAATCTTACTTTTTTGGTATCAACTATAATATACTTGAGACTATAAAGACAAGTTCTTGTATTTGAACGACCTTCTTAGTATATGCAGTCTATGCAGTTTATGCACATTGTCTTCACAGTGTTAACATATTGATCAATTCGTACATCTGTGAAGTTGCACAGCGTTTTCTGATTCTCGGCAGATATTTCTCATATCTCTCAAAAACAACTCACCACCCAGGAATAATAATGAAAATCTTTTAATTTTTTTTTATGAATATATCTATTTCCGACACACGAATTTTGTTTAGTGCCTCATCTCTCTCTCTCTTTCTCTCTCTCTCTCTCTCTCTCTCTTATGTATTTACATATATATATATATATATATATATATATATATATATATATCATAACGGTATGGTTGTCACTATCTCACTTGATGGGTTTGTGGCAGACCAAACGCGGTATAATTTGGAGAGTGCTCAATATCTGTGATAAAGCTATTATTCAATAATGATAATGATAATAATGAATATATATTAGATTTTATATATATTTAATAGCAAGCTATCATATATATATATATATATATATATATATATATATATATATCAAGTATAGAATAAGATGCTAATAAAGCAGGATAAAAGACATTACTACTCTATGTTTTGACGTGAAACTATGAGTCATGATTTTTTCTTATACTTATCCTTCTTAAAATATGTTTCGATGTTGCTCGGCACTATCGTACGTAAATTACTGTAAAGATTGTATGGATAAAAATGCTTTTACTATTAAGTGCGCGCATATGTGTGTGTGTGTGTATGTGTGTGTGTGTGTGTGTGTGTGTGTGTGTGTGTGTGTGTGTGTGTGTGTGTAAACCAATAAATAAACAAGTGCTTATCTTTAATTACTGTGTCACAGTCCATAGTCTATGGCACTCATTCAAAATGAATTGCTGGTTTGCATCGTGTCTGAATTAGGCAATACATTTCCGACTAGCGAATAGGCGTTGTTCGAATCTTAGTAATTGCTTAAAGTAAAAAAGTTAATGAATGCGGATTTTCAAGAGAAGCAAGCTATTCCCACGTGGAAGATTTCCTCAAAATCTTTCTCGTTCCTAACCATTACAGCTTATGATTTACTACACTGAGGTTTATGAGAATTATATAAAGGTAGTAACGTACTGATTAATTTAACTGATGTCATAAGCTATTCATAGCGATTGCAATCCTCGTAGAGTTTTCTGAAAATATGGTATTGTTTAAAAAACACTCAGGCATTATGGATACAACACATTTTATTAATTAACTTTGCTCCATGACTCATCAAAGTTTCGTGAGTTATCTAAAGCAAAAGCAATTCTTATATAGAAGAACTATAGTGGTACTATTCAATCTATCACTTGTAATATAAGGGAACGTAATAGCGTGACTGGAGTTTGAGCTCGCTTACTACTATGCCAGTTCAGCACATTAGCCACTACGCCACGAACTCCCTTCCACTGACTTGGAGATTACAGCAATGGTTAAAGTAGAAATATTCTTTTCCTTAGTAAATTCACGGATAATCTTATTTAAACCCTTATCTAAATTATCTATGCTTAATTAAGATTTACTACTTGATTGCGCTGTTGGAAGGGCATAAAACACACCGATTGTATCCCCTGCAAATGGTAAGACACCATCCATGAAAAAGGTTTCTTTGATATGACTGCATCCACTCTCCGCACGTATAGCGTGTCACTTTGTGTGAGTCCAGAAGAGAATGTCCCTTACAAGTTCGTCGTTACTTTTCCTGCGGTGCCGAGCTTGTCTTGTTCGTCTTATCTGGATAGTTTGTGAGATGACCATAGAGCTGATGTAGTTCCCATCTAGCTTGTAGTATTCGTGTATTCCTATTAGTTATCATCTAGCTTTTTCACCGTGCTTTTCTTTAAAATCCAGGTGGTGCATCCATACAGTAGTAATGACACAACCACGGATTGGGAAAATACCGTTTTATTATATGAGAGAGATCAGATTTCCATATGATCGATAACCAAATGGATATAAAACAGGTGAAATATTATAAATATAGCTCGCTTCGCTTTATTTCTTTTATTGTTCTTTATTGAAATGAATGAACTAACAACTTGAAGAGAAACTGATTGTAACATCATAAGATAATATTTCATTTCTTATTAGATTGATGATAAAAAAAAAATAACATTTTTTTTTTATTGGCCTCCAAAGTATTTATGAGTAGTGGTTTTGAAAATTTTTTACAAGAACGAATCATGTGGTAAAAGCAATGACTCAACGCCGCGGTGTTAATAACAATTTTTTTGGTTGCTATCTTGGTCCATTTGAGACTTATAGCAAAACGTTTTAAATAAAATGAATGTCATCAGAGTACTGCTTCTAAATTAAAAATGACAAAAACCTTTTTGATGACGAGTATCACCTACCGGGCTCTTAGAGTTATCTGTTGTGATCAAACACAATAAATTTGCATGGTGGTCTTCGAAATTTGTTAGTTAATTATTGATCAACAGAAACACACTAACGCGCGAACGAACACACAAACACACACACACACACACACACATATATATGTGCGTGTATGCGTGTGTATGTATGTGTGTGTGTGTGTATGCGTGTGTATGTATGTGTGTGTGTATGTGAGAAAGAGACGTTAAAAATATGTGGACGGAAGCCATGTTGGTCAAAATAAAAACGAACATTCAATGATACATTACTTTTTGTAATGAGGGGGTACTCTGCACTCCTCAGAACTAGAATCTCCCAATCAGATGCAGTTTAGAATCATATCCAGGGCACCACTTTTTGAAAGAGAAGGTAACCGTTTGCAGGAGGATACAGTCAGCGTACTCTAAGACTCACCAACAGAGAAACAAGGAATAGTCTTTGTTTAATTAAGTGAACATTTGTGTATCTATCCTCTGGTGTAGTGGTTAATGGGCTGGACTATGACTTCGTAGTAATCGAGTTCGAACTCCTGTCGTGCTATTATGTTCACTTTCGGACAAGTACCCTTAGGAAAGATATGAATTCCCTTATCCACCCTAACAATGGATTAAACAGTACCTGTACAGTTCTTCTACAAGGATAGCTTTGGCTTTAAATAACCCACAAAGTTTGATATGCCTTTAAAGGCAAAGAAACTTAGTCAAACCAGAAAGTAAATATAATAACGAACTGTTATGTTTCGGTTTGTAAATTAAGTGTATGACCTAATTTACAACCCGAAAAATAACAGAGATATATATTAAAGAAGAATTTGAACAAGTGTCATATCCACAACGCCAATCTTCTGCTACTCTAACGAAACAGTATCATTGGAGTTATAAGTTAAGCAGAACGCACAGATACTATTCTGATCCTAGAGCAAAATATGTTTAGCCTACAAAGATACGAAATAATTGGTAACTGACATCTAAATAACACCATTATGATAATAATGAGTCTTCAAGCAAAAAGCATTTCGAAGCTTGTGATATGTACTGCAAAAAAGTCTTATTTCATTCACGGATCTATGAAGTTATCAACACATGTAGGAATGACTCTTTGATTTATCTAATGACATTTCAACCCCGTATGGCTCATTTGATACTGAAATTTGATTAATTTGATAACGTTTAACTATAATCATAACAACTTACGTTAAACCTTCCACTCCAATTAAGTTTTAATCATTTTTTATTTGTCAACAACAAATATTTGTACAATTTTATGATTTTAAGTATCCGTTTTTAATACTAACAATTTTCAACGTATTCATTTGGCCCATTGACGGAAACTTAACTGCAAATACCACTCTCAGTGAGTAAATGGAGAAGAGCCATATCTGTCTATATATACACACGGACACACAAATATACAATTGCACGCATACACAGACACACACGCACAAATATGCACCCACACATAGTGTAAACAAACTGACATAAATATAGATAGACTGAGATAGAATGATAGAGAACCAGACAGATCTGGAATGTATATTGGTTAGTCCAATACAAAGGTATGTTTATATTATACTTAAGTGTCTGATGCACAGCACACACACACAGACACACACATGCACATACGCACATATATATATATATACATTGTGTGTGTGTGTGTGTGTGTGTGTGTGTGTGTGTGTGTGTGTGTGTGTGTGTGTGTGTGTTATATGGGTAGTTTAATGGCATATCAACACTCATTCAGTTATATAAAGCTGAAGTCAGTATTTTACAAGTCCCGGCAATGAAGGAGATTATATTAAAAAAAACTAGTATTTGTTGAGTAAAATTAATATTAAATACATTTTAGTATTAGGCTATGAACCTATTCATATACATATGGAGGTGCCCGTGGTGTAATGGTTATCGTCGTAGGATATGGACACGACGACACGAGTTCAAATACTGGACCAGGCTAATTGCATTTCACATAGCACTAATACCCTTGGGAAAGGTATGACTCCAATTATTCTCCCTTCAGCTATGGGTAAATAGCAGGGCAGACTAGGTTCTACAGCCTTGGTAAGACAACTAGTCTAGGAGAAGGAAAACTCTGAATTCAAACCTGTTAAACTCCGCTTAAAAATTGACCTTGTGTCATATCCTGCCCGAGCGGAGGGGTTGGTTAAATATGATATACATATGCATACGGATAGATACATAGATCTTTATAGCATTGACTAGTTTCTCATCTAAGACATTCATGATTACAACCAGTCTCTCCGCCTTGACATATATATATATATATGTGTGTGTGTGTGTGTGTGTGTGTGTGTGTGTGTGTGTGTGTGTGTGTGTGTGATGATATCTAGTTCACATGTACAGGAAGCTAGTCTTAGGTACACTTAGTAATGTGTCAGAAACATGGCTTCATTTTTACTTTAGCGTTTAGTTTGTCAAACTTTATGAAGTAAAAATGAAACCGTGTTTTTAACTGTCTTTCTAACACATGGCTAAGAGCAGCGTCCTCTTCATATAAACTAGATATGATGACACACACACACGCACACGAACACACACATACACACACACACACACACACACACACACATATATATGCACACACACACACACATATATATATATATAATGATGATGATGATTATTTCTTTGTCTGAAGATGCAGATCAATCAGTTAATGATATTTCTGAAATTAGGGGTTATTATTTACTCCTTAGAGAGTTTTTCCCACCAATGTTAGCTGATGGTTTCTCACCGGGGTTTGAGTGACAGCAAGTCTCTTCAAACCTCCATGACACTTCTCAGTATTCTGGCCGTTCTTAATAATGCTGTAATCTGGAAGGTCTCTACTTGTTCTTTTATTTTCAAGTTTCCTTGTCCCTTTATTAATCCTCTGGGGATTGTCCCAAGTGTATCAACCGTCACCTTCATGTTCCGTAGTTTTGGTTCTCTAGCAAAGTATAGGAACTTATCTCTCTTTTTGCTTTCTTTTATTTTCAATTTGTGGTCTGACGAGACTGCAAATTCTACTATCCGGCAGGTTCCAGCTTAGTCTTCGCTTCTAAATCAGACGGAGGAAGCCTCTTTACTATTATTTGTTTAAAAATTTGGTCACCTGACCACGAACATTTATTATTTTCTAAATATTGCTGACTGCTGTAGTCATCTTAGTATTCCAGAAGATTGCAGAGTACGATAAAAAGACACCTGAATACGACCGGAGAGTACAGTGGTCGAAAAGTTATGGGCATAGCAGTCTGCTATGTGTTGAGAATAAGAAATCTTTTACTTTAGATCGTTCACTTATTCTTGGAAATTTCTTTGTAATTTTCACTTAAACTAAACTTGATTCAGAAAGAACAGTAATTTTTCACCCTATATTTATATATAATTTGACGAATAAGACGAAGTGGCAGATTAAATTTTTTTAATTTTTAATTTTTTTTTTTTTCGTGTCAACAATCATTTACTAAAATATAATTCTTTCAATATCCAATATATTTGCTTTCATTATTCTGACTTTTCATTTATTCCTTTTATTTTCATAATTTTTCTATGACAAAATATATAAAATATATATAAAAAAATATATATAAAATCATTGGAGGGAGTCCCCTTGGCGTAGTGGGTAACTTACGTGACAGTGACATTGCCGTAAGGGAGGTCAAACTTCAGTCGCTTTATTACATTCACTTTCGAACTAATACCCTTGGAAAGGCATGAAATCATTATCCCCAGCTATACGTTGAATAGTACGTGTACAGTTCTTCTAAAAGGATGGAGTTGGCTTTAAATAACCCACGAAGGTTGATATGCCATTAAAAACAAAAATAAACTAAATATGCCTCGAAATCACAATCGGTGAATGACAGGGTCAGAGGAATTGCTTTTTGATAATACATGAGAATTATATTAGACTCTGGATTTAGAAAGAAAATATTAGTATTGAAGTACTCGTATATGGGGTTCAGAAATGCCAATTATCAAGCTCTGATCATGTACAGGATGCTACAGAAAAAAACAATCTCTATATAAGCTGCATTTGAATATAGCAGACGGATATCTGATACCATCTAGCAAATCATACCAAAACCTTCCATCATTAATCTCGTTTAATTTCTCCCTCGATAAAAAGAAACTTGTCAGAAGAAACCAGTATTAATTGATGAAAAGTCAAATGTCTAAAAGGCCAGAGTTTTTTTGTTATTTTTGTTTGTTTTTTTTTTTGTTTTACTTAAATAGTTAATCCCTTGAATCTATGATTTAATAGCAATAATAAAAGGAAAGGAAAAAAGGCGCGAAATAATGTCAACAGTATTTTACACATTAAGCATTACGACAAGCATCTATAAATCATTAATTGAACTCTGTTTAATAAAAATGATATTTTGTTAGAACTTGTTACAAGTATCTTCAAATTAATTGTAGAAAGTACTTGTATTCATCCATTTTGAAATAAAAGTGTTTTACCTTACCCTGAATTTAATTCAGGAAATTTTTTATGTGTTTCAGTTCAGTAAAACATATTTTTGGTTATGTCATAATTTCTACCAATAATATCTTGGTGTGCTTATTTTTGTCAGCCATCTTTAAAATTTGGGATCGGCCAAAGGTTAATTTAAATCTGAGGTCGATAACTTAATGATGATATCTAAAAATGATATAACCAAAGTTGTAAAGGAAGAGTGAATAATAGAAAAATTCAAGTAAATAAAGATTAGTTTTTGAATTTTTACGATTTTTTGAATTCCAATTTTCCCATTTTAGTTTGAATAAGTCAAAGCAAACTGAATTATCTCACCAACAACGCACATGGACGAGAATAAACATTCTCAAATCTCATCGGAGAATGGTCACGAGAACTGAACGTGACTTTGCTTCGATTTTTCATTGGCAGACGCGAAAACGACGAGAAATTGCGAGATTTCAATGTTATCAGTAGCCTTGCCTCCTGCTAGCATGTAGTATCAGAATGAAACACATTTCCACCTGAAGGACAGTCAATGAAAATGACTTAATGAATCCTGAAGAAATTTTATAAATAATAAAATTACTTTCGGTGGAAATTTTATTTTTATTTTCGCACATTTTCGTGTTTTTTGTTGGATTTTTTTTTTTTTTTCTGTTTTAAAACATAGCTGCATTTGAGTTCGATTTTTACGCGATCGATCTATATATTTAGTTCTCATTATTCGCTTTTTATCAAATCCAAATCATCCCAACTGGTTCGATCGAAATAGTTTTCGAATGATCGATTGGATCTGTTTGTTCAGTTCATTAAATTTATTTCGTTATTGATAGTTTTTTCTGTGTGTTGACGTGTTGCCTGTCTTTAAAATCTCAATTTCGTTTAAAGAATTCGATTTTGATCTACCAAAATTCATCATAGAAAGGTGACGTAATGACGATAGCAGATAGAAGTTGCAAATATTGAGTGGAGATTATAGTGGTCATTATTGCATTAAATGTATATAACATATAAAACATTAAAAAATGGTATCAATATTATTTCATCAAATATGGTGTTTCTAAAATTTTAACGTTTTATTTGATAAATTTTTAGCTTGTGTTGTAGCATGTATACACACACACACACTCACACACACACACACACACACATATATATATATATATATATATATATATATATATATACTATGACACATACCCCCATATATATATATATATATATATATATATAGAGAGAGAGAGAGAGAGAGAGCTGCTGTATATTTGAATATGTATGAAAAAATTGGCTTGAAGTAAGCAATGTTTTAGACTAAAATAAGAATAAATGAAACGTTGATGCTTATGAATATGTAATATAATGCACAAATATTGTAAAGTTTTAGGTATACAGGTATAGTTTTGTGCCTTTGTGTTTCGGATATTCCGCAGAGAATAGAAATAATTATTGAGTTGACGTAGCAGACAATTACAACTGCATAACGAGTTCGATTCTCAGGGGCTTTCCGATATTTGTGACCTTGTCTCTGTTTCAGTCAAGTCGAGCAAATAGAAATTGTAACATTAATTGCTATTTAGAAAATATTTTGCTGTAAAATACATGTTACTAGTCTCTGATCTTATGACATTATTGTCTTTGTTGGTTTTGTATTTGCTTTCTGACAGTAAGCTATTACAATTTGTAAATCTTCATTTTTTCATATTTGAATGAAAACGAATTCCTCTCAATCTCTCTGTCCATATATCTGTTTCTCCATCACTGTCTCTCTCTCTCTCTCTCTCTCTCTCTCTCTCTATATATATATATATATATATATATATATATATAATATTGTGGAACATTAAATCCTTTACTTGATATGTAACGTGCGTGCGTGTATATATATATGTGTGTGTACAAATGTACATCAATAATCCTGTGGCATAAATTTGAACAACAAAAACTCATCCTTTTTTTATGCATTTAATTCAAAACTCCTCCATAGATCAGAGTTAATACAGTGAAAATATCAGATGAAATGCTTGTGTGTGTGTGTGTGTGTGTGTGTGTGTGTGTGTGTGTGTGTGTGTGCCCGCGCGTCTCTGTGTGTAAGAGTTAATTAGCTTATTTAGCATTTGACCGCTAAGATCTCTTTTATTGTGAAGCTAAATGCAAAGACATGAATTAAATCATCCCTGCTCGATATTTCAATAGATGTCGATTCAACTAAGCCATATTCTTGGATGTAAACAGAAAGGGATTTAGAACAAGGAAATTACTCTTTCTATAATCCATCGTCCTTGAGATCATAGCAGCTCGTAACTGCTATATCTATGGTCAATCATAGAAAAACATTTTAAATATTGGGGAATATTCTCATAGTTGTAATTACTATTGCCTTTTTAATTGCCCACAAAGCTTTAGAGTCTGCATGCATATTATTGGAGAACAAGTGACCGCACGATTCTTTTCAGGTGCCAACGTCATCTATATACATTCTAGTTTCGATCTCTATTATCATTTTTATTATTTAGCTGCTTGCGAGCTTTACACACCAACGTTAGCTGCTGGTTTTTAAAAGGAGTCTGAGTGACAGCAATTCTCCTCAGGTCACCAGGACTGTACTGATTATTTTATGCCATTAAAAGTTTTTCACACCAGCATTAGCTGATAGTTTTTCACAGGACTTTCAGTGACAAGTCTCCACAAGTCTCCAGGATTCTTCTCAGTATTCAGGCTCATCTTAATAATGCTTTAGTCTGGATGGTCTCCACTTGTCCTTTTATTTCCAAGTCTTCCAGTTTGTTTACCAATCCTTTAGGGGTTGTTTTAAGCGCGCCAATTACAATTGGTATCACTGTCGCCTTCATTTTCCAGACATTTTTCAGTCCTCGAATAAGGTCTAGATATTTATCTCTTTTTTCCCTTTCTTTTATTATTATTATCATTATTATTATTATTACACTCAGCCCGGGGTTTTGGCGTCAGGCTTTCACTAGTGTGTGAGTGACAGCAAGTGTCCACAGGTTTCCAGGACTTTTCTCAGTATTCTGGCAGATCCTATTTCAAACTCTTCCAACCATCTTTCAAAACCTTTGGGGACCGTTCCAAGCTCGCCAGTTACAATTGGTATCACTGTCACCAGCATGTTTCACAGCACTCTTAGCTCTCTGGCAAGAACCCGTATCTCTTTTCGTTATTATTATTATTATTATTATTATTACAATTATTATTATTTCACTCTTTGTGAGTTTTTTTCACCAGTCCTTTTTCACTGAATTCTGAGTGACAGCAAGTCTCCTCATGTCTCCAGGTCACTTCTAAGTATTTTAGCTGATTTTAACAATGCTATGGGTTGTATTTTCTCGATTCTTCTTCTGATTTCCAATTCCACCAGTCTCCTTTCCAAATCTTTCGGAACTGTTCCAAGTGCGCGAACTACAGTTGGTATCACCGTCAGCTTTATGCTTTACAGCTTCTTTAGTCCTCAAGCAATATCGAAGTATTTGTCTGTATTTCCGTTCTCTTTCATTTTCACTCTGTTGTTCGCTGGGCCAACAAAATCCACCAGATTACAATTTTTTCTTGTTAATTAACCATTATTATTATTATTATTGTTATTATTATTATTATTATTATTATTCCTTGCGAGTTTTTCATACCAGTGTTAACTGGTTGTATTTTACTGGAGTCTAAGAGAGAGCAAGTTTCCTCAGCTTACCGGGACTTTTCTCACTATTCTGGTGGATCTTAACAATGTTGTAGATTGTATGGTCTCAGCTCGGCTTCCGATTTCTAACACTTCCGGAGCTTACACCAAGCTTTTGGGGATCGTTTCTAGCGCACCAGTTACAATTAGTATTACCTATACTTTCATCTTCCATAGTTCTTTTTATTCTTTAGCAAGATCTAAGTACTTGTCTCTTTTTTCGTTTTCTTTGAGTTCCAGTCTGTAGTCGACCGGGATGGCAAAGCCTTCTTTTGGGCAGTATTATTATTATTATTATTGCAAATGTTGTTTTAGCCTTGATTTCGCGGACTACAACGACTATTGTTTGATCTTCACTCGGCATCCAATATATATATATATATATATATATACACATATATATATGAAAACGAATTCCTCTCTATCTCTCTGTCCATATATCTGTTTCTCTATCACTTTCTCTCTCTCTCTCTCTATATATATATATATATATATAATATAGTGTGTGTGTGTTTGTGTGTGTGTGTGTGTTTGTGTGTGTAAGAGTTAATTAGCTTATTTAGCAATTATATATATATATAGGCTATTGAATT